>JABCPV010000058.1:0-192796 GCA_016584345.1 Suillus ampliporus | reverse complement strand
GTCAGATGTTCCAGTCGAGAAGATCGAAGTTTCCCTCGTCCACTGCTCCTGACACAGCCCTGCTGTCTGTTCAAAATGACAGTAGCCCTTCCAATAGAGGCCACCTAGTATCCCAGCACTATCTCGTCAATACCAAATCGCCCCTCTACTCCACAGTCAAAGCACAGTCGCACCCCTTCATCTACCCATCCGGGGCCTCAGACAGCGCCCAGCGGCTCAAGTGAGAGCGGGCGAACTTCTGTTGCCTCCAGGCGCCATCAACGTCAGGTAACTGCAGAGCCAGTTTCCTTGTTCCCGGTAGACGAGGGATTTTTTGGTCGTCCCAAGCCACCCCCGCCACTCAAGATCATTCCGAAGAAGACCAAAAAACCCAACGAACACAAACAGTCGCCGCCTCTCCCTCCGCCCACAATCATGACTCACGAACGGCCTCTTACGCGAGCGTCATCCACACGCTCCCACACAACACATCAGACACCAGTTCGGCGAGCCCCGGCAAGCGAGCCGGTGGGATTGTTCCCCCGTACCCACCACTTTGACCAAATCCGTGGCATCCACTCGGAGTCCATCTGGTAGTAGATCTGCGGGCCCGGTCTACTACCTCCATTCTCGTTTGACGATGAGCGTGACTACCAGCACTACCCGTACACGCCCAAGCGCTTCATGAGCGCTCATTATCGCGAATCAATACACGCGCAACAGTCGCTTCGCATCAGACCCAGTGCTCCGTCACCTCAACCCCTGAGTCACCCCCTGCAAAGTGGACGTGGACCCCTCCCGAAAGCTGGTCGGGTCCTCCCTCATCTGTTTCCTTGGCTGAAAGCGGGGATAAAGTGCCCAGCAGCAAAAAGCCTGCGTTCTCTACGATAGTTCGCTTACGCAGACCGAAGAGCTCATCCCGGTCTGTCCCCTCGATACCCAAGTCCGTCTACTCACATGCAAACATGTCATCGCCGATCCTCACTCCTTCCGCCACAACAAAATTTGACAAGGGGCCTGTGCCTCCCATAGTACAAGAGAAGAGTATCGGTCCTGGTGTCATCGTCAAGATGCAGGGACACTGGGAGGAGGCGGCGCTCCAGGATGTCATTCCTCACTTGAGGGAATTGAAGAGTTCGAGTTAGGAGGATACTTGAATCGAAGCAAGATCGAGTGATGTTCCCATGATAGATCTGCAATCATTGGCACTGTATTGATATTCATGTTTTCCATACATCTGCATAGGTTACTTGCTTACACCATGATTTTATACCGTCAAAACACATGATAAGATGAAGAAACGACCGAACAGGTTTTTTCTCCACGAAACGACGTTGATATCTCTATTGTTGAATTGCTCGTATGATCTGAAAACCCAAAGTTCTGGCTGTTCGCTAATTGCAAATTCGGGAGCAAATCACACCTTGCCACCGCACCGCTTTGCGTCTGTGTGCTTTCCAGTAGTTTGACCTGTAGCCCGACTATAGCCTGCAACGTCAATTGTTCTCTCTTCAGCATGGACAGCAAACGCGGTGTATTCATCGCAAAAGGCGAGAGACACTCAGGCACACAACTCTAACGTACTTGCAAAGTGAGTTCAGTGGCGCTACTGGCAAGACGACGTCGCCGCAAATCGTGCTATAAACGATATCTTCCGGGGCCTAGAATTTGTCTCTGATAGGTTGTACGAGAGTCAATCATCGTCCGCAGACGAGGCTGTGGGCTTTTTGACGTTGGAGTCAGACATCTCGAAATGGCAGTTGCACTCCGCAGCTTGAACAAGCCGACGTGTTACTGACTCCGCAGACCGCAGTCCTGATCTGAGTTCGAGTCAAAGTCAAAGAAAATTTCTTGCTGTGCGGGTGGAATTTGGAAAAGGAGAAGGCACTTTTGTTCGAGGGCTGCAAACATGAAGCTTGAAGATTTACATGTAACTATACATAGTCTGCTTATGACAGGCTTCCAGTCATGTTACAAATCAGGAGGACGCAATAATGTTCGGATTAAACCGTACGGGATCCGAGTGTCTGTCCATTGACCTTCGGTTAATCTGAAACCAAGGTCCACAGGATAAGATGGTTCGAAATTTAACGGGGGAAAAAGAACAGTTACACAGACGAAGCATTACACTTATGGAGCGATTAATGGTTCACCTGCTGAATATAACCTAAATTAACCCCTAGGAAATTGATAATGCTCCTCGGCCAAAGAGGGTCGTTTGTCCAATGGAGAGCATGCTACTTACCAAAGGTTGGGAGAATAATGGATACCACCGTGTGGCGGGGTGCCATGCAGAAGTTCGACTGCGGAGTTGTACGATAAGCGCGCTGTGTTGAATTTCGGACTTACATAATATTTGTTGGACCTACAGAGACCCCGAAATATCATGAACAACGGGAAAGACATGCGTATTATTCTTGACAACCACCATTTCACGTTTTTCATTGTGCTTGAGCTTGAATTCTCGACTAGCCTTATTATGTAACTACAGCACGGTCCGAGGATGTCACCGAAAGACAGAACCTTGTGCTTGGACCGTCTGCAAAACCATTTTCAAGCATAATGATATCCTATGCTCTCAGGGTCTCCTGTTTGCGTGTGCGTTGTCAACTTGTCGTATGTGTATTCTGAATCCCAAATAGGAAGTCTTTGTACTTCCTGTCGATCCCGTCACAGTTCCGAGCTCTCCAGGCTACCGTTGCTCGCCACTCGACTGAAGGGCCTCCTCTACACGACATCTGTTACACCGGTTGTGTTATAATCAGTATCGTCTCCACAAATTGACACGTCCCAGACCGTTGTTCTTACGGACACGTTCTCCGCTCAGCCTGAAGGCAGTGACTAGTGAAGCGATACGCTCCTTTGCTTGACCATCGGACGTTATCACACCGTATCACTTCTCCCTATTGTTGGGCTGAGTGTATCAGCCTGCCAATAAACATTCCGTTAGATCTTTCGCCCGGAATGTCATTCCTGGGGTCTACCTCGTAATTCAACATTTTCCTCGCGTTTTTCCAGAGGGAACCCGAATTTCCACTGGCACTGAAGTCACAGCCCCCGGACGCCATGTACCTTTTGGGTGCCATTCCGTATCAGACTTTGCTTCCGCCGCTTCACCCTCCGAATGTACATGTGCTGTTTTAGGATGTGTGGGTTGCACTGCAATATATTGAGCAGTTTAGCGATTCCTCGAAGCTCATCTATTTCGTAACGTCTCGTGGTCCCGTCAGAGCGCTCTCTGTGGCGGTGGTCAGTGGCCCCCTTTAAATCACGGGCTGTTCGGCTTTTCTATCTTTTCTTCAGACTTCATCCCTTCCACCTTCATGACCTCCCCTAACTCATTGTGAGCGACCATAGGCTCTATTCCCAAGATTATACTCAGAGCGCCACGGCAATGTATAGTTACCCTCCCCATAGTGATCAGGAGGGCACCTCTACTCATTACAGTGGCGTGCATGACGATCATTACGACTTCATGGCATTCCCATCTGACGCTTACCACACGACCAATGGTCGCCACAAGTGCAGCAGCAACAAGTAGAGGGTTATGCGATGGAAGAATCAGTCGGTCATCTATTGAGTCTCAACGAAGATCAAGTGCGTCTACTCCTGGGTATCGATTGATTTCAACATTTAACTCTCATCACTCAGACTTCACCCACCATGGATTTCGAACGAAATGAAATCGCGGAGGGCTACACGTATGCCCCTCAGCTCAATGCCCCTTACATCTTCGACCGCCCCGCAGGTGGCGTACCGCTTAACTTACTAGTGAGTTAGCGGCTGGAAGCGATGGGTGCCTTCGCTGAGCACGATTTCTAGCACCAACAGCATTTTCATCAGCTGCCATTCAATGAAATGAGTGACACTGAGTATTTGGGCCATGCATTCGATGCCATCATGTCGGGTCCTGCAGCACAGGACCGTATCCACTACAGGAACAATCCTGTAGAACCGCCCCTGTCCCACTTTCAACCGGTCGCAACGTTGCCCGCTCCACCCACGGCGCTCGCAAACCCGATGACGTCAGGTTTACGAACCAGTCCGCGGCACAGCCCGGGGGCAACGTCGCGTATTAGCGGTCCCTCGACGCTAAGTACATTGAACACAAGCGGTGTGACTCTGTACAGCCACTCCCCGACATCGTCCTTAAACAGGGCATCTCAGAGTCAGAGCCCAGGCTTCCCCGGCCCGGGCCCTATGACAGGAACAAGTTCCCGGCAATCCCCAATATCTCCACTGCAAAAGCGGGTCTTGATTCTTCAGCAGATGATTCACTGGTGTGTGATATTGTTTTGAACTTTTGCGGGGATATCATTGACAGCATCGTGCAGCATGGACGGAGGGTTATTCCACGCCACACCGGCGCATCTGATATCCACTCGGTGCCGTCGGGTGGGAGTGATACAACTATCACATCAAGGGTCCTTGGCCGAGGACCGACAGTCCCCCAGAATCTATACAACGTAGGAACTACGCACTCGTTTCATTTCAGTGCAGGAAGTGGGATGGTAGTCGGATTTAATGTTTCGGGGGGAGCTGGTATCCCCTTGCAACAGTTGTTAAATCGGCAAACGTCCCAACTCCAGGCACGCAATGAACGTATCGTGGGCATGTCCGGGGATACAGTAATCTATTCGCATCGAGGTAAAGGATCCGTCTTGTCGAAGTATTTGCTTACATTTATTGACGTTGCCTGTCAAGTGGCCTGGATACCCATCATTCACGAAGCAAATAGCTTCAAAGGACTGGAAGAAAAACAAGGTCATCCAACACACGCGAAAGGCTGGCGATGAAAGTTGCGGGTGCCAATTTCTTCTTTCTTTAGGGTCAGTCTATCAAACGCGCCACATTTAAAGTCTACTCATCCCTAGACAGAAGCATGCGAATACCCCATGCGAACCCCCGAATTCGGCATGGCGCATTGGTCCTAATGGTATTCGCATCGAACATCTCGTGCTTGTGTCACTCCACCGCGTGTCGCAGGGAAGCTGGCAGCCCAAGCTGTCCCTCCTTCATGACAATGCCCAGCAGTGAAATGCTTCTTCGTTTGACATGTATGTCATTTTACTATCCGGCTATCTTTGATTGACATGTCCTTGCAGCTGTCAGCAAGCTTTTTACGCTTGCCCTAGCATCTGGCATCCTGATTTTACATCGGGCATTCAATATTTTCAATCAAGCATAGCATTATCATTTGTTCTCATTTTCTCATATTTTTTTTTTACCACGCAACTGGTCTTGGTGGCGGTATCATTGTAAAGCATCCAGTGATTCTTTGGCATTGCATTCGGGTGCTTGCACACTCGACAACAAGTTTCTCTTTGTGGACTCGGAAATTGCATAGTTCTTATACCTATTTAATCGGCATTTTCTTTGTTCCATAGATCTATACCCATCAGCTACTTATGATGTACATACAAACAGTAGCCCAAATATCAAATATCGTCTGAATGTTGTGTTGTCGTCGAAAGAGAACTTGAAGGTTTCCACAGGAGGTTCTAAATCGGGCAAATCGCGGGGTCGGAAAGAGTGTGAAGAATACAACAGCTCCGATTGGACTCCGATCACAGATAAGCACTGGATAACGTTCTTCTTCTCTCGGATCAGCTATAGCGCAAATTACATAATGACAGGTTTGCGAAAGTTTGCGAACGGTGAGCGTTTGAAAATCTCAAGTCCAGGCCTTCAGGTTGCACCATAACTCCGATACTACAAGATCCACACTGTTCTCCAGAGTCCAAGAACGCCGTTACATCTATCTTGACGTCAAATCGCCTGATTCGTTATCATGGCTCAAACTCCAGGAGCCCAGCGCGCCGGCGTACGCTTTCCCAAACTCACATTTACTCTGGAACAGGAGACGCCGCAGTTTGGACCACGCGTCGGTAGGTTGTGCTTGACACGATCGTCCGATAGTCCATGCAACCATGTCATCGACATCCCAACACCAAATTTCCTCGTCGGAACATCCCGTGGTGTAGTTCCACATTTCTCAAGAGATCATGTTCGTTCAGCGAATGGAATTAGCTGGATAAACGTACCTTTCGAGTCCTTGTGAGTTCTCATTTCACCCCGTAATTTCTCCATGGTGAATAACGCTTCGGAACCATGACTTCAAGCCTCGAGCACACCCCTCCAGTGCCTACTTATCAAGCGGGACCGCAGCCACTGCATAATTTCTTGGGATTCGACAGCTCGAAACATATCGTTTCGCTTTCACTTCGTGATCCTTTGGATGCGCGAGAGATGCCTCCGAATGGAAGTACGCACGCCTCAGCACTATGCATGCGTGGTGTAAGGAAGGTGAATATTATTTTTATAGAGGTAGAGTCTCCTCTATCAAAACTTTTCATTTTCGTTTGTAGGTCACCCTCGCAGACTGGCGATCGTACGTTCTAAAAATGCAGCCTGATATTGCATTTGCTCTCAGTGACACGCCATTTACTGCAGCCCCGCACTCGCAAAAACGCATAACTAAGAGCATCGAGCGTAGTGCGGCTTGGCTCGCAGATCTTTTGCGTCCTGTTGGAAGCACGATAAATGACTCGACTTCAGAGTCAAATCATACCCATCCTTTGAATGTCTTCGTACACATGGCCGGTGGTGCCTCGACCTCTGCAAGGAAATCCTTCTCATACAGCCTCACGGAGACTCTTCACGGGTTGGAAGCGGACGCCGTGAAACCACTGCTGTGTCTAGATGAAGGAGTAGCCGGATATGCCTTTGACCTAGCCGTTCTTCATATGAGACCAGCTCCCCTCTTGGCCCACAACGATAGGGGCAGATGCATTGAAATCCCAGAAAACCCTTTGGTTCTACAGAACTCAGAATCGCTGGCTGGAATGACAACACCCGACACGGCTAGTACACCCACATCACACTCGTCAAGTACGATCGAACCTCTTTCCTTCCTCTCCCTGACCCCGACCTTGGATGAGTTACTTCGTGCATCATTAGGCCCACTACCCACCCTAAAGCCACGCCTTGTCACTGGTGTTCGATCCCCGCATGAAATTCTGCGTTTGATTAGAGATATTGGAGTCGACGTATTTGATGCGGGATGGGTCGTAAAAGCAGCTGATATTGGGGTGGCTCTCGATTTTATTTTTCCGGTGCCCAGCGGACACGATAGTGGTCCAGATCGCAAACGCGACATTGGTCACAACCTGTACGACTCGAAGTACGCTCATGACTTCACTTGTTTGACAGACGCCTTCCTCGCCGGTAACAATACGACACCTTCGTCTACATCTCCTGTCTGCCCCTGCATTGCATGCTCTCCAGTTGCCCCCACGTCTCCCATCCACCATAGCAAAGTTGACGTTCAGTCGCACGAAGCGCATTCAAACGACGGTGTGGTTCGGGGACAATTCTTACCTCCTTTCACACGAGCCTACCTCCACCACCTGTTACACACCCACGAGATGTCTGCGCACACACTCCTCGTCGCACATAACGTCGCCGTCCTTGACGCCCTCCTCACTGGAGTGCGGACAATGCTCTTAGGTCATGCTGATCAAAACGAAGCAGCAGCCGTTTTTTCCCAAGAGATCACGAGGTTTGAAGAGACATACGATGGAGCTATGTCAGTGCTTTATACCGCCAGGGACGATTGGAAGGACGTGAAACACGCACGGGGTAAAGGAAGATTGGCTCGGGAGGCGCAGAAGGACAAGGAAGCTCAATCGGTGCATTCTACTGAGGTTTAGGAGGTTTCTGCGTAATGCCATAGGTGGATCCCTCAACATATGTACATACTCTAGTTATCATGCACACTACTTAGGATTGACAGGAAAATATGGGTTTGGTTGGCTAAAGGGCTGTTTCTAGGATGACGTAATCAACCAACATGTTCAAACCTGTCGTTCATCGATGATTTAGATCTTCAAAGCTTCAAGCTTCATTCTGTATGAGCGCAAAAGGGTACTTCGCATTTCCTCCTTCGAGCACATCAAGACAATACCCCACACTCATACCCCAGTCTCCCAATACCAGAGAGGAATTCGTTGACAAAAGTGCACGTGGAAAAGCGGATGAGACGCATAACGAGGAGCCGCCCGATAATGAAGAGCGTGTCAATCGACTTCACAAGGAACGGGAGCTCATAGAGAAGAGCGAAATAGAGTGGGTTCGAGGCGGCGGAGTTCTGCGCGATGCACAAGGACGTCGCGACAAAGCTCGTACAGAACGCATACGCGCAGAGCTCAAGCTGCAAGAAGAAGAAAAACAAAAGACGGATAGATGGAGAGATTATGATGAGCGGTGGAAAGCGCTGGTCGCGTCAGACAAAGCTCTTTCGTTCACAGATATCCCATGGCCGCTTCGGACAGCGCCGTCCTGCAGAGATACCGATACTTTCACCCTACCTGTGATTTCAGAGTTCCTGTTCGAGTCTCTTTCTGTCCGGACTAACACCATCACGAAGAAGAGTCGGATACGCAGTTCGATCTTGCGGTGGCATCCTGACAAGAGTTCGCCGGTCGTTAGCAGGGTCGTGGCTGAGGACGTGGATGCTGTTCGAGAAGGTATTCATTCGGTGTTTCACTGTCTCAAACGTCTACAGGATAACGAAAGGGACCATGCCGTGTAGCAAATGCATGCCTTACTATACCCTGAACGACGTAAGGCTCACCGTGGTACGCATACATACGTCTTGTCTCCCAGTACTACTTAGTTGTAGTTGGCAATGACATTTCCGTTTCGCAGAGTATACCGTGACTACTGGACAGCGCTAAGGCCCGTGTGTCGCTTCGGACTAACCATGTCAAACTACTTATAGCAAGAGAATAGCTACAAGTACATACCGGGCAGCCGGCGAGCCTTGCCTGTTATGGGGCGTCAGTTACTTTCCCTATTCAAGGCTTTGCAAGCTAACCGCAAAACACATAACGCTAGAGTCCCGCGCACAGCCGTAATACACCCTGCAGAAATACAGCATGCTCTATCACAACATAGTGGATCTGTACTACTACCAGTACTAGTACTTGTATCTGATCGATACTGCAAGGCAAATCAAGTAGGTAGGTTGAGTTGAAAGATTTCCCACTGGAATTACGTGTAGGCAGTGATCTCTGAAAATGAGGGAGGTCTTAGATCAATGCATAATTTCTATTATCAAAGGAAGAGTAAAACCATCAAGAGCATTTATGTAATATACACTCAACAGGCAAGGTGCTGTGGCCATAAAGTAATGGCACATATGTAGGTGCGTATGAGGAATGATGACTCCACGAGTTCCCCGGTCACAAGTATCCGAGCAGCCGTTTCGGGGTGGAATTTCAACCAGGGGTAGTGCCATGGCGCTCTGTAGCCTCCCGCGCCACTTCCGCCCAGTCCTTCTCGTGTATACCGAATTCAACTCCCAGTATAGTCTTGTTGAAGGTCATCAGGGTCATTCCGTAAGGTTGGCGGACGCGCGCCTCCCAGCCCTCTGGGATCCGCTCATGAAGAAGCTGCGCAGGTCATCCACACGGCCTCCAAAGATCGTGACTAGGGTCGAGGCACTGACAGAACGTTCAGAGTGTGCTTGAAAATGGATAATACAATTACATACTTCGTGCTACCAAAGATCTTGTGGAAAAGGCTGAGCGAAAACTCCTTGTTTATCGCACGCGCCACTGCACGACGCTTGCCGAGCATCTTGGAAAGATCTTTGGTGGTGATGACATCATCGCCGTTCTTATCCTTGCAGGTAGCTGCCGCAAGTAGCTCCTCGATGAAAGGCACGTGTTTCTTCGATTGATTTGGTTCAAGAGCAGAGTCAAGGCCTGAGGACATATTATTCGGCACACAGGAAGTGGGCAGATTTTCTAAACCGCTCACGTAAGGGAGATGCGTCGTGTTCAATACCATTGTGCAGGTCAATTTCTTCCAAATCGAAGGTATCCTTGCTATAGCTTCTCTTAAGCATGCGAGCGGCATTGTGTGGCACAAATGAGCAGAAGGAAGGACTGAAGTTGTAAATTGCGCGGATATGGTGGTTAAGCTCGACGAATGAGATTCCACGGCCGGTGCGCGAGATGATGCCTATGTTTAAAATTTAATGTCGTCGACCCACGCCGCCACCATCAAGTACCGAATATCGATGTGCAGAATGACTCACCATTGTTGGCCATCGCATTGAGTGCGGGGCACGCGCAGCGGGAGTCGGTCTCCTGGGGAGACCTGAACTCAGGCCAGTGCCTTCCATAGCCTGGGTGACCCTCGGGGGTGACATGACCGATACGGCGCTTCCTCCTCACGAGGTTGAGGAGCGTAAGGAGGACATCCCAAGATACGATCCCAACATCGAAGACAAAATGGGATACGCTGGAAACGAAGCCCATTTTACTTCCGTTGCGTCAAGGGTAGGTATATCTGGTGTTGAGATGTGATCGAAGGCGGGGTTGGGGAACGGGAAGCAAAGAACAGACTTACTTCACTGAGAAGCTTTAAGTATATACAGGGATAAACCAACAACACCTTGATCAAAAGATTAGGATTTCCTCCGGAGAGCCCCATGATAAGCGGTGGATCAATGAAATGATAGCAACAGCCTAGGTACGGTTAACCAGGTCATGCACAGATTGAAGGAAGACTTCTACGTCAGGCTTCTCCGAGGCACATAAGGTGAACGTCGGGGATTCGCGGTATCTGTTCCGCCGAGGAAGTTGGGATTGTCAACTTTGATTTGCGCTCTGCGCCCTGCTTGTCCAATCGCGCGTCGCGAGAACCACTTCGACATTGAGATACAAAGTTAGTCTCCCCCTAGACAGATCAGAGACAGATGAATATGGCCGTTCCTTCTTATTATAACCGTAATGCCTGATGCTTTTCATCTACATCTCGACTCACGCCCCACTTGCGCGATCATTATGCGATTGGAGTCCCCCTATTCGGTTCTCTTTCTGTCCGGACAAACAATGTCACGAAGACGAGTCGAATACGCAGCTCGATCTGCGGCGGCACCCTGGCACCCTGGTCTTGGCTATGCTGTCGGAGAAGGTATTTATGCAGTTTTTCCCTGTCTTGAGCGGCTACTACAGGATAACAAAAGAGACGATAGAGCTCACCGTGTAGCAAATGCATGCCCTTGCATGCCCTACTACTATACCCCGCGAGCCCGCGCGAATGAAGCTCACTGTGGTACACATACATGTCCCAGTGCTACTCGGTAGTTGGGTAGCCGTAGGCTGGTCTTAGCCAGTTACCTCCCAGTTCACCTGTTCGATGCACAGCTATGCAGTACAATGGATCTGCACTACTATTACTAGTACTTGTGCCTTTTGCTGCAACGTGGGAACGTTACAAGACTTGTTCAACTTCTCGAACGCTCTCCCCAAGCTTTCCCGATTTAGAATTACGTTTAGTACAAGCACGGGTAGGGTGTAGCTGTGCTGGTCCTCGAGAATCAAAGTAATACATAATCTCCGTTATCAAAGACGAGTGAGGCAATAAACAAATTGTAATCGTCGTCAGTAGTATGTAGGTGCCACGATCATAAAGGGACATTGGGTGCGTGTGAGGGATGGTGACTTCAGACGAGTTCCCCGCGTCACGGGTACATATGGGCTGCATCTGAGTAGCCGCTTCGGGTGTACTTATTTGTTTTTTGAGTACCATGGGCTTCTACAGCCTCCCGTGCCGCTTCCGTCCAATCCTTCTCGCGCACACCGAATTCGACTCTCAGTATAGTATTGTTGAGGTTTATCATGGTCATTCCGTAAGGTTGGCGGACGCGCGACTCCCAACCGTCTGGGATCCGCTCGTCAAGAAGAAAACTGCGCAGGTCGTCCACACGACCTTCAAAGACCGTGACTAGGGTAGAGGCACTGACATAACATTTAGCGTGCGCTTGAAACCGGATGATGCAATGACATACTTTGTGCTACCAAAGATCTTGTGGAAAGGTTTGAGCGAGAACTCCTTATTTATCGCACGCGCCACTGCACGACGCTTGCCGAGCATCTTGGAGAGATCTTTGGTGGTGATGACATCATTGCCATTCTCGTCCTTGCCGGTAGCTGCCGCAAGTAGCTCCTCGATGAAAGGTATGTGCTTCTTCGATTGGTTTGGTTCAAAAGCAGAGTCAAGGCCTGAAGACAAGTTATTCGGCAAACAAGAAATGAACAGATTTTATAAACCGCTCACGTAAGAGAGATGCGTCGTGTTCAATACCATTATGCAGGTCAATTTCTTCCAAATCAAAGGTATCCATTTCATAGCTTTTCTTAAGCATGCGTGCGGCAAAATGCGGCACAAATGAGCAGAAGGTAGGACTGAAGTTGTAAGTTGCGCGGATATGGTGGTTAAGCTCGATGAATGAGATCCCACGGCCGGTGTGCGAGATGATGCCTACGTACGTTTTAATGTCATCACCATCAAGCACCGAATATCGATGTGCAGAATGACTCACCATGGTTGGCCAACGCATTGAGCGCGGGGCACGCGCAGCGGGAGTCGGTCTCCTGGGGAGGCCTAAACTCGGGCCAGTGCCCTCCATAGCCTGGCTGGCCCTCGGGGGTGACATGACCGATGCGGCGCTTCCTCCTCACGAGGTTGAGGAGCGCGAGGAGGACATCCCAAGATATGATCCCAACATCATAGAAAAAGTGGGACACGTTTGAGGAGAAGCCCATCTGACTTCCCTGGCGTCAAGGGTAGCTATATCAGGTGTTGAGATATTGTCGAAGACGAGGTTGGGGAACGGGAAGAGACTCGTTTTCATCATTGAGAAGTCTTACGTATATATAGGAATCCGAACGACATTCGGTCCCACTGGACATGCCAAGGTTTCGGCTTGATTGAAAGGTACCGACGTATCGTCCGATGTGATGAATATTTCAAGCTGACGAGCTCAAAGGAGCCTGAAGGAAGACAATCGTCCGAGCTATTACATACTATCTTAGCTGACAAGCTTCTGTCACGGTGAGGCATCTAAGGTTCAGACTTCGCGGTCGCTTCCGCAGAAGAAGATTGATATAGTGACGTTAACTTTAGCGCTAGCATCTTGCTTGTCCGCCCGTATTTAAAAGACCACATAGTACAAGGGGGGCGTTTCGTGTTTGGGAAAGTTTTTCGGAACACGGAGCCACCTGTGAAGCTTGTGAAGGGGTTGAGGATCAAAGATAGCAGGTCTCCTCACCAGGAGGTTGCCAAGAGGTATCCGATAACCCTGACGTACAGTAAGATTCTGTTTGACGTCAAAAATTTCAGAGAGCGCACGTTAACGAAGGATTCAACTCCGGGTCCGTCGGACTCATCCGCTAGAGAAGCACTCAAGTCACGTGATATGGATCGAGTGTCGAGTTACACTTGAACTCTTCGATCGCAGGCATGACAGCAGCAGCAAGGCTCAATCCAGGACTTGCTTCCACCCCTTACAAACTCCATTCCGTTGCTTCGACATTGCGATACAAAGCGTACCGTGATTCCCTTCTACCTTTCGACGAACATTGACGTGCCCGCTTATGGAGTCCCCCTGTTCGAGTCTCTTTTCGTCAGGACAAACACATGGTGTCACGAAGAAGAGTCGGATATGCAGTTCGATCTTGCGGTGGCACACTGACAAGAGTTCGCCAGTCGTTAGCAGGGTCATGGCTGAGGACGTGGATGCTGCTCGAGAAGGTATTCATTCGGTGTTTTACTGTCTCAAGCGTCTACAAAATAACGAAAGGAACGATGCCGTGTAGGAAATGCATGCCTTCCTATACCCCGAACGAAAAAAGTTCACAGTTGTAGTAACAAGTACTCGGTAGTTGGTAGTGACATTTTTGTTCGCAATGAGCCAAAGTGTACCGTGACTACTGCATATTGCTAAAGCCCTTGGATCGCTTCGGGCTGATCATCAGATTACTTGTAGCAAGAGAGTTTGAATCGAGAACAAGTACCTTGTTCAATGCACAACTACGCAGCGCAGTACACGGCGTACCCTACAGAGATATAGCATGCTCTATCACAACACAGCGGATCTGTGCTACTAGTACTTGTTCCCAACTTGTGCCAATTGCTGCAAGATGAACTATATTCAACTTCTTGAACGCTTTCCCAATTTAGAATCACGTTTATGTAGGGTGATCTCTCTGAAAATAGGAGAGGGGGCCCGGGGGTCTGATCAGTTTCACTGTAAGGCATAATCTCTGTTATCGAAGACGAGTGAAACCACCAAGAGCATTAATGTACATTCGAGAGGCAATGAACAAATCGTAACCGTCGTCAGTAGTATGTAGATTCCGTGGTCATAAAGTGAGAGCAGAGATATGGGTGCGTGAGTGAGGGATGGCGACTTCAGACGAGTTCCCCACGTCACGAATATCTGAGTAGCCGCTCCTGGGTGTATTTCTAAGTACTATGACCTTCTGCAGCATTCCGTGCCACTTCCGCCCAATCCTTCTCGCGCACACCGAATTCAACTCTCAGTAGTGTTTTGTGGATGTTTATGATGGTCATTCCGTAAGGTTGGCGGACGCGCGACTCCCAACCGTCTGGGATCCGCTCTTCAAGAAGAAAGCTGCGCAGGTCATCCACGCGACCTCCAAAGATCGTGATTAGGGTCGAGGCACTGACGAAACGTTCAGAGTATGTTTTAACGGGTGATGCAATAACATACTTCGTGCTACCAAAGATCCTATGGATAAAGCTGAGCGAGAACTCCTTGTTTACTGCACGCGACACTGCACGACGCTTGCTGAGCATTCTGGAGAAATCTTTGGTGGTAATGACATCATTGCCATCCTTGTCCTTGCCTGTGGCTGCCGCAAGCAGTTCCTCGATGAAAGGTACGTGCCTCTTCGATTGGTTTGGTTCAAAAGCAGAGTCAAGGCCTAAAGACACGTTATTCGGCACACAAGAAGTGGGTAGATTTCCTAAATCGCTCACATAAGAGAGATGCATCGTGTTCAATACCATTGTGAATGTCAACTTCGTCCAAATTAAAGGTGTCCTTGCCGTAGTTTCTCTTAAGCATGCGAGCGGCATAGTGCGGCGTGTAGCAGAAGGAAGAACTGAAGTTGTAGGTTGCGCAGATATGGTCGTTAATCTCGACGAATGAGATCCCACGGCCGGTGCGCGAGATGATGCCTATGTTTTAATGTCGTTATGCAACGTCGCCACTATCAAGTAGCAAATATCGATTTGCAGAATGACTCACCATGGTTGGCCAACGCATTGAGCGCGGGGCACGCGCAGCGGGAGTCGGTCTTCTTAGGAGGCCTAAACTCAGGCCAGTGCCCTCCATAGCCTGGGTGGCCATCGGGGGTGACATGACCAATGCGGCGGTTCCTCCTCACGAGGTTGAGGAGCGTGAGGAGGACATCCCACGATATAATCCCAACATCGCAGATAAAATAAGACACGCTGGAGAATAAGCCCATTTTACTGCCCTTGCGTCGGGGGTAGGTATATCTGGTGTTGAGATGTGGTCGAAGGCGGGGTTGGGGAACGGGAAGCAAAGAACAGACTTACTTCACTGAGAAGCTTTAAGTATATACAGGGATCCGAACGACGTTTAATGTCATTGGATTAACGCTGACAAGGGTTTCGGCTTGATTGAAATATTCTGTATCGATCCATCTATATTTCGAGCTACAAACCGGGAGGTCGCGTTTTCCCCGAGCATGAATTCTTGATGTAGGATAGCTCTGGAGGGGTCGATAAAGGGGCGAATAATAACAGTCTATGCATGGTTAGCCAGATTACGAACGAGGTCGATTGAGGGAATTTGAAAGAAGTCAGTGGTTCCTTCTATATCTGACTTCAGTAGACGCTTCTCCAAGACATTTAACCTGGTTTAGATTTCGCAATTGTTCCGCCGAAGAAGGTTAGGATTATAAACTCTGGCGGTAACTTGCTCTGCGCCCCCAACCGGCGCTTGTGTAAACGAACGTACGAATGAATTATTTGAGGAACCCAAGAGAAACCCCAATGAAGTACCAGACTGCGATGCACGACGAAGGCAAGAGGTGTGCAATAAATATCGAGACACTGACATTGCAAATACTCACATTTTGTTGACGTTGAGCGTCTTTTCCAAGGGTGATAAGTATGTTCGTAACTTCGCACAAGTAACTCACGTGATGCAGTGACCCGCATTTTTTTCGCACGTTCACTTGAACTGTGCGATAATAACGAGAAAAGTCTAGTCTCCTGTAGGTTGTCACTCAGGCGAGCATGACAGCAACAGTAAGGTGCACTCCAGGGTTTGCTTCTACCTCTTACAAACTCTATTCCGTTTTGACATTGCGACACAAAGCGCACCATGATTCCCGCTGCTTCTCGTCTACTTCCCGACGAACAGCCCACTTGCGCGATCATTATGTGACCCTTGGAGTTCCCTTCACCGCGACGAAGGCTCAGATAAAGGCATGAGTCGTTGTCTTCATAAAAGGAGCTGTACCTCACCACTTTGTGTTTGACGCACTTCTACGAAGTGAGTCTGATGGAACCACCTCAGCTTAGCAAGAAATATCACCCCGATGTTACTCAGGACAATGCAGCACAGGGGAAAGTTCACGCAGTGAGCGAAGCTTACGCAGTGCTTGGGAGGGCGTGGCTGTCTTGGGAGAAGACGAAACTTCCCGAGTATTTAACTCATTCTCCTTGTCGCTATACCCCATGATCTTGTTCATAACCGTCCAGTATCCAGGAAGCGGACGATAAATGTCGATGAGCCTAATTCCAACCGATCATTCGACCCTCTTTCCAGTTTCATAATGATTCATTATTGAACTGCTCCTCAGATTGATAGGAGTATGTTCTACGTTCACGGAGCGATCTCTCTGAAAATGGGAGAAGGGACCCGGGGGGATGCAGTTGCGCTGGTCCTTGATCAGTTCCAAAGTAATGTATAATATCTATTATCAAATACGAGTAAAGCCACCAAGAGCATTAATGTACATCCGAGAGGCAACGAACAGATCATCGTCCGTCGTTAGTAGTATGTAGGTGTCGTAGCGTAGTCATAAAAGGAGAGCAGACATTGGGTACGTGTCAGGGATGGGCCTCCCGTACCACTTCCGCCCAATCCTTCTCGCGCACACCGAGTTCAATTCTCAGTATAGTCTTGCTGAGGTTTATCATGGTCATTCCATAAGGCTGGCGGACGCGGGATTCCCAACCGTCTGGGATCCGCTCGTCAAGAAGAAAGCTGCGCAGGTCATCCACACGACCTCCAAAGACCGTGATTAGGGTGGAGGTACTGGCGGAACGTCAGAGTCTGCTCGAAAACGGATGATTCATTTACATACTCCGTGCTACCAAAGATCTTGTGGAGAAAGCTGAGCGAGAATTCCTTGTTTACTGCACGCGACACTGCACGACGCTTGCCGAGCATCTTGGAAATATCTTTGGCGGTGATGACATCATTGCCGTCCTTGTCCTTGCCGGTAGCTGCCGCAAGCAGCTCCTCGATGGAAGGTACGTCCTTCGTCGATTGGTTTGGTTCAAAAGCAGAGTCAGGGCCTGAAGACACATTATTCAGCACACAAGAAGTGGGCAGATTTTATAAATCGCTCACGTAAGAGAGATGCGTCGTGTTCGATACCATTGTGTAGGCTAACTTCTTCCAAATCAAAGGTATCCTTGCTGTAGCTTCTCTTAAGCATGCGAGCGGCGTAGTGCGACGTGTAGCAGAATGAAGGACTGAAGTTGTAGGTTTCCCGGGTACGGTTGTTGAGCTCGACAAATGAGATCCCACGGCCAGTGCGAGAGATGATACCTACGTTTTAATGACATCATGCCACACCGCCAACATCAAGCGCCGAATATCACTCACCGTGGTTGGCCAACGTATTGAGTCCGGGACACGCGCAGCGGGAGTCAGTCTCTTGGGGAGGCCTAAACTCGGGCCAGTGCCCTCCATAGCCTGGCTGGCCCTCGGGGTTGACATGACCGATGCGGCGCTTCCTCCTCACGAGGTTGAGGAGCGTGAGGAGGATATCCCAAGATATGATCCCAACATTGCAGATGAAATAGGACACGCTGGAGAAGAAGCCCATCTTACTTCCCTTGCGAGGACAATTATATCAGGTGTTGAGATGTGGTCGAAAGTGAGGTCAAGAAACAACAGACTTGCTTCACTGAAAAGCTTTATGTCAGGATTTATATAGGGATCTGAACAACGTCCTGATAGTTAGATTGAAAGAGGTCAGCTGTTCCTTCTATATCTGACTCAGTAGCAGGCTCCTTCCCACAACTGCTGGAGAGGTAGGAGGGGCAACATACGAGAGCAGTAGTATTATTTTTTAGAAACCGTAATGCATCCGCCAGCCTCTCCAGCAGTGAGGACAAGGTTGGGCTGGGTTTGAAAGGTTTGCGGATGTTTACGGTTTCTAAAAATAACACTAGAGCGCCCCTCCTATCTCTCCAGCGGTACTTGGTGGGAAGGAGCCTGACTCAGTAGACGCTTGTCCGAGACATCTAACCTGGTTTAGGATTCGCAATTGTTCAGCCGAAGAAGGTTATTATTGTAAACTCTGGCGGCCGTAAGTAACTTGCTCTGCGACCCAAACCGCGAAGGCCACTTGTGTAAACGAACATACGACTCGGAAGGAATTATTTGAGCCTGGACCCCAATGAAGCGGCACGCCAGACTGCGGAGGGGTTGATGCGTGATGATGGAAGGTCTCCTAACCAAAAGGGGTGCGTTAAATATCGAGACACTAACATTGCAAAGTACTCACATTTTGACGTCCAGTTGACGTTGAACGTCTTTTCCAAGGATGAATCGATGGTTCTGAGTCGAATGTTGCCTCTCCGCAGAAGGCAAGTCACGTGATGTGGTGGTCAGCATTTGTTTCACATGGCCACTTTGAGCTCTTCGACGACGAGCATGAGGGCAGCAGCAAGGCGTACTCCAGGGCTTGCTTCCACCTCTTACAAGTCCCCTTCCGTTACTTCGACATTGCGACACAGGGTGCACTGTGATTCCCGTTGCTTCTCGTCTACGTCTCGACGAGCAGCCCAGTTGCGTGATCATTATGCGACCCTTGGAGTTCCAATCACTGCGACGAAGGCTCAGATAAAGGCATGGGTCATTGTCTTCATGAAAAGGGCTGTACCTCACTACCTTGTGATAGACACACTTCTACCAAGTGAGTCGTTCTCACTGGTAGCACTGAATCGCTACTGATGGAGCCACCTCAGCTTAGCAAGAAATATCACCCCGATGTTACTCAGGACAATGCAGCACAGGGGAAATTTCACGCAGTGAGTGAAGCTTACGCAGTGCTCGGGGACGATCGAAAGCGGTATGTCCCAATCCACTCTTTGAATATGCAGTCCTAATCACTTAGATGGCAGGCGAGAGTACGACCGTAGTCTCCGCCGCTCATCACCATCACAACCATTCTCTCAGCACCCGCAAGCAACCACAACGCGTCCCTTCCATCAAGCAGGATCGCGCAATGCGTGGCAAAATAATCCACGTCATCATCAGCACCGTGACCCCAATTCTAGCCACGCACATGACCCATTCGCAGCTCATGATCACCCATGGGAGCGCGCTCGTGCTGGAAAATACACGTATTACCAACCGCCCCCCGGCGCCCATTCGCGCACGTCTTATACATGGTCGCATACAAATCCATTTTCCAGCCCACACGTCCAACGGGCGACCGGTCGTATGTCTGCAGGTCCACCACCAGGAACAGGTCCGTCTAGTAGCGGAAATGAAGATATGGCTAAAGGAGGACCACGACCGGAGAGAACGCAGACGGATGAGGACATAGCTGCAGCAGAGAGTGTTATAGGGCGTGTGTTTGCGGTGTCTGGGCTATTGACATTCATGTTAGTGATAGCCCAGATTGCTGGTGCACCTTGGGGCAGTGTGCATGCATGACAGGATACATTATCTAGAACTGCGCATACGCATGTCCTATTAGCATTGCTACGACAATCATCAAATACATCGGCTGCCATGCTCGGCAAGTATCGTGCCTCATATCTATCATCCGAATCTGGGCAGTTATCAGTAGCTTGTGACGTAGGTCCTGCCGCGTGCTACTTTCAATCTCGCAGTTCTCTCACAGCCGCATGAGGAAGGGAAGGCCCTGGTACATATGATCCAAGTATCCACTCCTGCCCCTCCCACATCACGACAAACACTTCAGCAGCAACGATAATGAATACATCTTTACCTTCGGTTCTCACCTTTCTTGTTTCATTTCCTCCGGTTCTGTCATGAGAGGTCGTGACTCTCTGAGGAGAAGACGAAACTTCCCGGGCATTTAACCCCCCCTTCTCCCTATCCCGCATTATTTTGTTCATCACCGTCCAGTATACAGGAGGTGAACGATAAAACATCGATGAGCCTAATTTTACAGGGTCCCAGAAAGTATCCAGCGACCGCAGTGAAGATGAGGGCGATTGTCCCAATGCAGCTGTTCATATTGGTCGTACTTCCGTCTGCAATGACATTCAGAACCATGTAGTATAAGCTCAAAAGAAACCAGCGCACCGAGTCTTCTTCTTTCCGACCACAGCATAAGCCTCCGTAACCTTCCTGAAAGTTTGAAGGGAACTTGGATCCTGAGAGACGTCAAGATGGTGTTTCTTGCTCAGCTACTACATACGACGCGCGTCACTTTCAACGAAATGCGTGGACCATGACCGAACCACTGCACCTCGTAGTACCTTCGCTGTGCCACAATCAATCAAATTTGTCTGAAGCTAATATCGAAGACTGACTTTAATTTGGTCCTGGGAAGCATCTCTCCATAACCCAAGTGCGGTATAGTGAACCCATCGATTCGTGCCGCCTTGTGAACTTTGGGTGGGTTGCGGACCCGGTCGTGCAGTGCTCTTGTGTATCCAGGAGGATAATTCAAGTGTGATAAAGTGAATCCATGGTGTTTTGCTACCGTCTCGTTTTGAGCTTTCGGTGGCGTAGTGTTTGGGTTGGGGAAGTTTGTTCGAAGATATCCATGATGCAGCGCGAAGTGACCCTGGGGAGACGTTGAGAAACAGAAGAGATGTTGTTGATCCTCTAGATCTCATCAATTGATGGGGAGGGCCACGCCAGTGGAAGGAGGTTGAAACGTTGACGTTGCGCGTGCAGTGACTCGCGGCCAGTAGCTGAGCTAATATGGGCCTAGTAACGTCTCCCTTAGTCATACCAAATAGAAGGAAGACAGCATAAAATACTTGCAATTAATATTTGATCAATATTATAGAATACCTACTACTTATGCAGTGCTAAGCCGCACCAAAGGTAATCAGGTTCACCCATTCACCGAATCCAAATTAGTCAAACCGTAATTAACCAATCGTTCCAGAACTCAATACACGAGGGTTGTGCATGCATGCACTGCACTTTGAGACCAAATAATGGCACCCGGTATTTTACGAAAATCTCATGTAATGATAGAATAGTCCCGATGTAGCGCAGCGCCTCGCGTTTACAGCGGATAACACCCTCGTGTCTGTTAATCCACTTTCGAATTCGAAAAACGCTAAGTCCATAAGTCTGCGCGCTCGCAGTGTGCCGTGGGCGTTCTTCATCTCTTCTCACGATGATGGCGGACACGACACACTGACAACATGCGCAGCTATTCTTTCTTCATCATCGCCTCTGAGCTGGACGAGGAACTCCTCGTTGCGAGTCTGCGACCTTGGGACGACACGATGTTGAAAGCTCTCGTGTGGTGCGTGTGCAGCCAGTGCTGTCTTGCTGATGGGGGTCGCCTCTTGCAGAATAAAAGGACCCAACGGAGGCACGCCGAGCTTGAGCAGCGCCGTGAGGCACGTCTTGCACAAGTCACAGCATCAGAGTCGAAAGTAGCAGCAGAAAATCAACGGCACGCACCCGTCAGCTTCTCGCAATCTCGCTTAAGCACTCCAGAATCAAATGAGTTGCTCCCCGACCCTAATCAGCCTGTTGATGACGATGACGAGCCTTGGTTGACCAAGAGCCTCAGCTGCTCGTGTACGATGACGATATGATGGATGTAGATGAGGAAGGCAACAGCGGGCTACCTTTTTTCAGTTCTGATGATGAAGATGACACCTACAGGACCCTACTGCCACACAGTCACGAGGACGAACTCGTTGTCAAAGACAATAACGATAACCAGTCTTCTGACGATGAAGTTGATCTTGACGAGGATTATGATCTCGTCAATGATCCAGCTTTCAATCTGGTCAATATTTTTGGAGACGACGACGATTTTCAACAAGCTAGTGATGAAGATTTATTCGACAAGCCCGCAGCTTTTGATGAGCATTCTGTGATTAGGAACGCCTATGTGCGTGCATATGTTGCTACAGCATTCAAGGGTGCAACACATGAAGTCGCTCGCATCATTTCAGATGGCACTGCTCGAGCACTTTCATCTGCTCGCAATCAAGCACCACATATCGCGTTTGAGGGTCTTGACGACATGGCAAGAACATTACCGACTATCGAAAGACGTCTCGGCGTTAATCTCGATCTACTCATCACCTATCTATTTTTATGTCCGACTTGCTGGAAGGTTCACGAGTCGTCGACACTTTACGATGAGGATCTTCATGAACAATGTGACGAAGACGAGTGTGAGGGCATACTTTATACAACGAAATGTCTTGCCAACGGGAAGCACAAGTGGAAGCCAACCAAAGTCCTTCCATATGCATCACCGCATCGGGCCATCCAGCACTGGCTTCTTCGACCTGGCAAATACCAGCAGCTACAGGAATGGAGGAAGGGGGGTGACGAACCGAGACAAGTGCCGCCAGTGCTTGAGGGGGGTATGGATGCTTTTCAGGACTCTTCGAGGCCGATGCAAGACATATATGATGCACTAGGTTGGCGTTCAATTCAAGCTGGTCTCCAACGCATTTTCGAGCATGAAGGCATCACCCACGTTTACGACGACGACGTAAATCATATCCAGCAGCGTTTTGTCTCTCTCCCATGCAGTCTTGTATGGCAAATTAACCTGGACTGGTATGTACTCTCACTCGAACTTGCATGCCCATGTTGCTTATTCAATTGTACAGGTTCCAAGCGGTGAAACGTGGCAATCATTCTACTGGAGCATTGTATATGACTTGCTGCAACAATCCCCGAGGAGTTCGATACCTGATCGAAGAAACTTTTCTAATTATGGTCATCCCAGGACCGAACGAACCAACGCTAGAACAGCTCAACAACATCATGGAAAAGTTTGTCAGTGAAATGACTCGATTATATGGTGGTGTGTACTTGTTTTCGAGTTCACACATGACCTTTTGACTGACTGTATGGTAGGGAAGGAGTTCCGTGTTTACGGAGATGAAAATATGTTCCCCATTCACTCCGTTATCAACACTGAGGTATCCGACTTACCTGCAAGCCAAAAAATTGAGGGACTCGCATCCTTCTCTTCGAAGCCTTTTATGTGTCCCCGGTGCGAAACACCATCGTTCTTTCTTGCGGATCCACAGGGATTCAACCCAGAATGTGAGCTCTGGCTGGCTTGAGGTGGTTATCGTCTAACATTATGATTCACAGATTTCAAGTTACGAGATCCTTGGTGTTACGCTAAATATGCATTCCGTGCTCGCTCAGTCGATGAATTCGACAAGAAAGAGATACTTGAACGTCGTGGTGTATCCTGGTCTGTACTCAATGCCCTTCCAGGCTGGCTGACGTCGATGAACTCCGTTGTTGAGTTTATGCATTGCGTCTACCTCTGTATGTCACCCCGTCTTTTAGGTCGAGATCAGGCAAAGGATGTTAAACCCATGTATTTCTAGGCATGGTTAGACACCTCACAAAGGTCATCCTTCTTCAATCGGGCATGCTAAATTCTATTTCCCGCAATGACTGGCACCCCCTGGACCGACTAGAGCAATTTTTCTCCCAAATCATATGGCCCGTATCTGTCGGTCGTTTACCCCCATCGGTAAGTGCGCTTCGTAATTTGTATTCTAGACTGTGTAACTGATTACTTCAAGGTCACTTTGTCGTCTTCGAAAGCCGATCAATGGCAGTTACATATCAGTGTTCTATTCATCGGGCTTTTTGTGGCCTGGGAAGTTGACGGTAACTTGCCTGATATTGATGCACCCAGGTTACGAGCTGGGACAAACAATGCAGCGAAGTATGCGAAGACCGAGAAGGTCTTGGCACAACGTCGCTTGGAGATGCTCTTATCTGAAATGGACAATCCCAATGAAGAGCAACTCGACCATGCAAAGTCCTCCACCATGGACCGCTCCATTCTCCGACACTACTCAACATTGCTTGAATTCTCGGCTGCCATACGGATTCTTTCGTCTCACTCAATAAGCCCCGATGAGGTGAAGAGAGGCTGTGCTGCCCTTTCACGAGCATGTCAAAGCTGGGCTGACATGGGTGTGCACATGACTCCATATTTTCACTTTGCCCAGCATTTTCAACACCAATTCCTTCAGTTTGGTCCCTGTTATACAACATGGGCTTTTCCATATGAACGGAACAACGGGTTTCTCAGCCGTACCAACCACAACAATCACAAGGGCGGAGAGCTGGAGTGCACGATAATGCGCAAGTGGTGGAAGTGGGTGTTGGTTCACGATCTCGTAAGTTAATGTTGCCATCTCGTCGTATAACTTCACCTGATTTTTGGCATAGATAAATGCTTTTAACAGACTTCCGGAGCTTGACGAGAACGATCACGATTCAGTTGACCTTCTCCAATCATGTCTAAAAGGTGGATCACGGCCACCTCGTGGAACATTGTTCGAATACTTGGCACGATTCAGAGATGAACGTAAGTTTTCGCATGTGTGCATGATTTCAATTCTCACGAGACTACTAGGATCTGTGACATATCCTCGTTTTCACAAGACCATCCGGCTTCAGACTGTCGACATGGCCCTATATGGATTAGTACTGCAGCATCTGCAAGAAGAGTGGCAAGAACTCGGCATTCTTATTCACGCTGACGTCGTACTAGCAGATCGTGGCGCTTGTTTCATGGGCCACGTCACCTCTTTCTCTCATGTGTTTGTGGAGACCCTTCGTTATGGAGCGGCAACACAGCCTCGCAGACGATCAGCCCGTTACGCATATATCAATGGTCGAATCGCAGTCGAGATAGAATGGATCTTCAAGGTCGACATTGAATATGAACAGCAAGATCAACTTTCGAAGACCGTCGCAATCGTTTGTCGATTCACAACTAATGATGAAGTTCCTCAATTTCCGTGGGATATGTGGTATGTAAATTTGTCAAATGATTCATTGATAGCGAAGTTTGATTGATATGTTGCTAGGGCTGTTGACCTCGGTGTGCAAGTCTGGCATGCCAATATGTTGGGTGAAATGGAGGTTGTTGACGTTAGGCTGATTTCGGGTCAACTAATACTCATTCCAATCACGGTTTCAAATCTCGAGTACTGGGTGACGGTAGCTCACAACCATGTGAGTCTTTAAATGAACTTGAATTTGGGTTATTGACTGTGTATCTATAGGATGGTACAGAGGTGGATATGGAAGTCCATATTGAAGACGATGAATAATTTATCTAATGGATGCGATGGGAAGCGAGATCGTGGGTGAACAATTGCAAATCTACTGATACAGGGTGTTGGAAAGGAGCCGTGAGTCTGCCATTTTGTTGTTTGTATGCATATCATTTCGAAGCTAAGTCGGAAAGCTATCTGTATATTTCTATACCGAAGCTAAATTGTCAGAGTCAGGGCATGATCGTGATGGGCACATACCATCAAAGTCTGCATCTTCGTGAATAGTACATGTAAGTCCTGGTTGAGGAGAGTTCAAATTTTAAACTTACCATTGGTACCTGCAGATTTACGCATGTTGCCTTCGTCATCTTCGAGACCCTCTTCATCATCGTCGTAAACTTCTGTGCCACCATCCATACCATCATAGTCAGTTGGAGGATGCGCGAGATCTCGAGTTCCATCCACAAGAACATCTGTAATGCTCTCCTCTGATTCGTCCTTCCGGTAGATTCGAGTAGGCCCATCCTGCGCTGAATTATTGGCGAGCCACTCAGGACAAACAAACCTTCGCAAAATCTTTGGTTTTCCATTTCCAGGTCAAGGGAGATCTTTTTCACGAGCTTCGCCTCTAATGACAGGAACACTGAAATTTCTTCCGCCCCGTTCTACTCGTTTTTGCTGACTAGGACATTCATTTGGACGACTTTTTCGTTGACCTTCAAGCGCACTAAATTAGCTGATCAAGACTTGGATCACAGCATTTTGCTTACCAGGGTATCTCGGTATGACGGGGGCCGAGAGGTCCAGGTGGCATCTATATTCTTGGACTTTGCAGGTCTTTTGGGTGCATTTTCTGTATCTGATTCGAAATCTACTGATGGTTCACAACCAGACCAGTGTCCGACTCGTCTGTAGACTGGTAGCATGCTTGATAGAACCAGTCCCATTCGGGATCATTCGTTTTTGTTTCCTTACGCACATCTTCAGCTGCGCGCTCATTGTTTTTCTGAGTTATGACATTTGTCAGTGAGTGTCCATGACTCCGACGCATTCCTTTAGTACTCACACGAACTTTCGGGCATTCTGTCGTTGCTTTCGATTTCTCGCTTCTGTCGCATCAGTCCCTTTTCCTCCCTTCTTTATGACATCCTTCATATTCTCGAATACTTCCTTCAACTGCTTCGTAATGTCGGCATCGTTTTTCTTCTTCAGGTGTTCTTCACGCAGTTGCCCGTACACGTCGCATGCCTTTTGCTGGACATATCGGATCATGTCTTCCCTCCATGCAGCATTTTCCGTCCATGAAGAATCAAAATTCGGACGGAGAACCACGGCTCCTTGAGTTGGACAATTAAGCCAAAAAAACACCTTCCTCAAGAGACTCGGGGGTTGCAGCCAGTTTGGAGTCAGATATTCCCATTGCGTGCAAGAACATCTGTCTAATGGCAGTCTGAAACATTTGTAAGTACGTGTATCACACTATCACGGTGCATATACTCACATTGAAAGTGTTGTCTCGGACCGCTTTGGTTGCCTTCTCCACAGATTTGACTGATGGAACAGCACTTTCCAACTGACGACGAGTATTTATCAGTGTAAGGAGCTCTTGCAATGAGTTGTGTTGCGCGTTGACTGTTTTTTGTAGCTCCTTGATCGAAATGTGATGTTTATCGACTGTCGCTCACAAGATATCATTCTCTTCGATAAGGTATTGGACTTGAGGTTTGAGTGCTGCCGATCTGCACTGCAACGACAACCGATCAACTTTTGCAGCAAGGTCCAGGACAGTGGAATCAAGATTAGCCAGTCTGTCCGAAAATACGGTAGTGTGTACTCGTGGATTTGCAAATGCAGTTACTGACTGTTGATTGGCAGTAACTGATGCAGCTGGACGGTGCTGTACTACCTCGTTTCCTGTTGAAAAACCAGCCCAACTTGGATGTGTAGTAGGTAACTCCGGAGTTCGGAATGCTGGCTGATTATTCTTCTTTGCTACAGGGTGCACAGATGGTCGATGTGTCAGTTTGAACACACTGCTTGCTGGAGTTACCGAAGATGCACGACTCCCGACAGCATCAGACGATGGAGTGGATCCTCGCAAGAACGAGCCAGCTGAAGCGGGGCGAGAACTTGGCGTCGCAGACACACGCAAGCTAGTTATGGCTGTCCGTCCAGATGGAATGAACGGACTCGCGAGTGGCCGAGAGTGGGGTAGTAGAGGGGAGGAGACGGGAGAAAGCACAGTCGAGCTGTTGTCCTCCGAGTCTGAAAACAAGTGGGTCACTACACTCTCACACTGGCCCTTATAATTTTCACTCACCCTCGTTGCAAAGACTTGGATCAATCAATGTGTCAATGTCATCTATAATCCCATCCATGTCACGGTCAGGCTTGTCCTCATCTCTCGTGTCCGGAGTCCTGTAGCGGTGGCGAAGCTGCAGCTGTCTTGTGAGTTCTTCTGACTCTGCTACACTTATTCCAGGCTCAAAAGCATTGGGGGGTTCTGCAGGGTTCGTGGATGGGAATGGGTTGAGAAACCTCGAGGATCCTGCTAGCGGACGGGCTCGTTTGGCAGTGGTTGTGGATGCACTCGAGTCTGGCTTCCTTTTCTTTGTGACAGGGGCCGATCATGGATTCCCGGTATTAGAGGGCTTAAAGGGGGCAACATTGGAGTGCGAAGGCACGTTTACACACGGACCTGCCTTGCTCATTATTCCAGCAGATGGGAGGTGTGGTCGACCAGGGATAGAAGCTATAGCAATAGGCTGATTAGTAGCACGAATATGGCTGCTTCGAATGGGACAAATAATGGCAACACATTTATTCATGGAAAACTGATGTCTTTATCTGGTGTTTATGGCTCGATTGCTTGGACAAAACATGAATTAGTGGCAGCGTGGTTATCTCGTAATTATTTCATGAAAATTCGACTGTTACTTGACGTTTCCCCCAACGTAACCCTCATTCAATATTACCCTCAAGTGCAGTGATGATGATTGGGCTGTGTTGTGCACAGCTGCCTGTTAAATAAGTACTTCGACTGCCCTCCTTTTTCGCTCCCCCTCTTATATTCCCTCTGACTTGGCCTCTGACCTTGCCATCTGATCAAAATGCACTTGGGCAATGTCCATCGCAGTTCGTTTGAGGCACTTTACGAAAAAGAGAGGCACACAAGGCAGCTCGGACAACCGCCAACCATGAGTGCGATGGCTCCATCCCTGCAGGCATCCCTGTTGCCTCCCCCTTTCCTTCACCAACTCCCCCTTCAAATTCATCGCTAGTGCGCTTTGTTTGTGCGAGCGGGAAACCGGGTCTCGAGCGCTCCACCAATGTTTCTTCCACCAGATATTCCCGGGGTGTATCCATTGCCCGCGACGCTTCCAACTTGGCTCAATTAGTTTTGCCCTTAGTACAGGCCGTTGCAGGCGCAATTCCAGTTGCCGGTGCTCCGATGCAAGCAGCTATTAGTGGATTATTGACAAGCCTCCAAGCTATAGATGTGAGAGCTTGTGTGATTGCGAGGACTGGTTTTAAAGCCCATAACAGAGACGTAATCAGAATAAGGCAGACCTGGATGCCTTGAAATCACGACTCCATCAACTAAGCCACCATTTGTGCAATGCCCCGCCTGCCCTGGATCCTCTTGAACAATACAGGAGGGATTCCATAATTAGGTATGTAAACTGTTTGCGCGTGCTTGAATTTATTTCGACATTGAGTCAGGATGCTGCAAGAGACCTCGGCTCAGCTGACCAAGTTGGGTAAACGTCGTCCCGCATACACATCCGTCACACAAGTTATCGCTGGATGCTCCAGTCAAATCGATCATTATCTGGCAGAGTATTCGGTTGTGTCATGTTCTAAAGGTTGTTTGCATTTACTCACTCCACTCGATTAGTTGTCGGCTCAGATGCAAATCCAACATGACATGCGCGAAGAATCGGTGCTCCTATGGAGGCAGTGGGATGATCACCAGAGGCACCACAAGGAGACCCAGATGTGACTAGTGGAAATGCAGATGCAGATGATCCACGTGGGACCGACTGCAATGCAGTTAAAAGGAACTGTGACACTGGTAGATGCAACAGGCCACGAACATGCAATATCAGTGAACCTCTGCACCTCATTTCAGGTCTGCCTCGTAAAAATCTGTCATAGGGAAGCTTACTCATCAATTCTCTTTAGCAACTTGATGACATGCTCCGAGTTCTCTTTAAACGCGACTCGATTGAAGCTCGAATTCAGAGGAGGTATATGGAACAAGGACTGTATGATGTGTGCATTGACGAGGGCACGCAAGTGACCAAACTGACAAGCCACAGATGGTTAGGAATTGAAGCGGGGACGAAGATTGTCATGAGGGTTATCATCGAAAAGCAGGAGACATCATCCTATGAAGTTGACTACAAATGTCATTTCTGTGGCGCTAGGAATCACCTTCCCAGTGGGTCTATTAGCTATCCGCTTTTACGGCAGGCTGGTTGCTCGATTGATTGGTGAGTACGTTTCTCTTCTGGGTCCTGACTGTGTCTAACAACTGGAAGCTGGGAATGCAAACGACGGTTTCAGATCTCCCATGATTTTTGTAGCGCGAAGCATGGCACTCAATCCTCTAACATTGACTCCGATGACACAACTGAGGCCGAAATGCGCCTGATTCGTAACTTTCATGTATGTCATCATGAACCTTAGCTAGCAATCTCAAGCTGAATGTTGAATGATGTCCCGCTTCCAGGAAGTGTGTGATCTCATCCTTTGAGCTGCTGACCCGATGCTGATGGTGCCACACTGATGTCCTACTCTCAGTTGGTGCGTGATCTCGTCTTTTGAGACGCTTGCTTGACACCGATGGCGCCACGGTGATGTCCCATTCTCAGAGAGTGTGTCATCTAGTCTTTTGAGCCACTTATCTGATGCTGATTTCCACGGCGATGTCCTGCTCGCAGTTGGTGCATGATTTCGTCTTTGGGCCGCTTATCTGATGCTGATGTCCATGGCGATGTCCTGCTTGCAGAGGGTGGGTGATTTTGTCTTTGAGCCACTTATCTGATGCTGATGTCCACGGCGATGTCTTGCTTGCAGACGGTGCGTGATTTCATCTTTGAGCCGGTTATCTGATGCTGATGTCCACGGCGATGTTCTGCTTGCAGAGGGTGGGTGATTTTGTCTTTGAGCCGCTTATTTGATGCTAATGTTCACGGCGATGTCCTGCTTGCAGAGGGTGGGTGATTTTGTCTTTGAGCTACTTATCTGATGCTGATGTCCACGGCGATGTCCTGCTTGCAGACGGTGCGTGATTTCATCTTTGAGCCGGTTATCTGATGCTGATGTCCACGGCGATGTCATGCTTGCAGAGGGTGCGTGATTTTGTCTTTGAGCCACTTATCTGATGCTGATGTCCACGGTGATGTCCTGCTTGCAGATGGTGCATGATTTCATCTTTGAGCCACTTATCTGATGCTGATGTCCACGGCGATGTCCTGCTTGCAGGCCGTGCGTGATTTCGTCTTTGAGCCGCTTATCTGATGCTGATGTTCACAACGATGTCCTACTAGCAGAGGGTGCGTGATTTCATCTTTGAGCCGGTTATCTGATGCTGATGTCCACGGCGATGTCATGCTTGCAGCCGGTGCGTGATTTGGTCTTTGAGCCGCTTATTTGATGCTGATGTCCACGGCGATGTCCTGCTTGCAGAGCGTGCGTGATTTTGAGCTACTTATCTGATGTTGATGTCCATGGCGATGTCCTGCTTGCAGGTTGTGCGTGATTTTGTCTTTGAGCCACTTATCTGATGCTGATGTCCACGGTGATGTCCTGCTTGCAGATGGTGCGTGATTTCATCTTTGAGCCACTTATCTGATGCTGATGTCCACGGCGATGTCCTGCTTGCAGGCCGTGCGTGATTTCGTCTTTGAGCCGCTTATCTGATGCTGATGTCCACGGCGGTGTCCTGCTTGCAGGAGGTGCGTGATTTCGTCTTTGAGCTGCTTATCTGATGCTGATGTACATGGCGATGTCCTGCTCTCAGATCGTGTGTGATCTCGTCTTTTGAACTTCTTACCCGACGCTGATAGTGCCACGGCCAGTACTGCTTTAAGGACGTTTGTGATCTCGTCTTTTGAACTTCTTACCCGACGCTGATGGTGCCACGGCCAGTCCCGCTCTAAGGACGTGTGTGATCTCGTCTTTTGAACTTCTTACCCGACGCTGATGGTGCCACGGCCAGTCCCGCTCTCAGATTCAAGTTGTGCGTGATATTGTCTGTTAAACTGGTGCCCCTTGTTGATCCTGACGCGGCCAGAGTGACTCACCACGTAGCGCCGACGATGCCTCAGCCATGCCCTGAAATGGTATGTCATCTCGTCATTCGAGACTAACAGCCAATGCTGACTTTTCACTTCACTGTCAGACGGTGCGTGTTTCCACGTCAAGCTATAGCAGGGCTTATCTTTCGTGCTGATTGTGAACAGCATGATATGGGTACGACGGCATCGAGGAGATGGATGGTGTGGAAGAAGACTCAGATGGTGTGCTTGGAGCTGAGTACGGTGAGGACGAAGAAGACTAGACGAATGACTATGGTCGGCTTGAATATGACATTCTATTATTACTACTCCTGTACAATCAGACTCGGCTTCATATATTTCGGACGATGTTCCCTATATAAATACCCTGATAAAATCAGGTGAACAGGCCCATGGCATTCTACACTTTCACCAGTGTTCGACTAAATCAGCCCATTCGAAACATACAAGTTGCACATCCCTACAATATACATGTCGAACTTCTTGTCATACCTGCCACTGTGTTTCCTCGACAACTTTCTATCTTAAGCGGTAGTTTGAGACCAGGGGATAAGCGTCAATCATCCATGTCATCATCAGTACCCTGACCCAAAGTCCAGTCACGCACAAGACCCATTGAAACGCAATCCATGATCGATATCCGAGTCACCCATGGAGGCTTGCTGATGCTGGCAAATACACGTATTATCAACCACCCTCCCGGGGTCATGTGCGCTCGTCTCATACAAAGTCGCATACAAATCCATTTTCCAGCCCACACGTCCGACGGCCGACTGGTCGTCTGTCTGCAGGTCCACTACCAGGAACAGGCCCGTCTAGTGATGGCAGTGAGGAGATGCCTGAAGGACCGTGACCAGAAAGAACGCAGACGGACGAGGACATAGCTGTAGCAGAGCGTGTAGGGCGTGTGTTTGCAGGACTATTGACTTTGATGTTAGTGATAGCCCAGATTGCTGGTGCATCTTGGGGTAGTGCGCATGCATGCACGCATGAATGCAATTATCTAGAACAGAGATTTCCTATTGCTACAGCAATCATCAGATACATTAACGCCTGCCACGCCTCGGCAGGTATCGTACCTCAAATCTATCATCCATCTGGGCAGGCATCAGTAGCTTGTGACGTAGGATGTTCTATGGGTCCGTGCCGCGCGCTGCTTTCACTCTCGCAGTTCTCTCGCAGCCGCATGAGGAAGGTCCTGGTACATCTAAGTATCCACTCCTGCCCTTCCCAGATCACGACAAACACAACAGCAGCAACGATAATGAATACACCTTTAGCTTCGGTTCTCCCCTTTCTTGTTTCATTTCCTTCGGTTCTGTCATGAGAGGTCGTGACTCTCTGAGAAGAAGACGAAAGCTCCTGGGCATTTAACTTCTTCTTCTCCCTATCCCGCACGATCTTGTTCATCACCATCCAGTATCCGGGAGGCGGACGATAGAACGTTGATGAGCCTAACTTTACTGGGTCCCAGAAAGTAGGATCAAGCGGGCGCAGCGAAGATGAGAATTGGCCCGGCCTTTCATCTTGTAGTCCCGTGACGAGGGCAGAATGCAGCTGCTCATATTGATCGTATTTCCGTCTGCGACGACGTTCAGAACTACATAGTTGCCAGTTCGATAAAAAAAACTAGCGCACCGAGTCCTCTTCTTTCCAAGCACAGCATAAGCCTCCGTAACCTTCCTGAAAGTTTCGAGGGAAGTTGGATCCTGAGAGACGTCAGGATGGTGTTTCTTGCTCAGCTACACACGCGTCACTTCCAACCAAATGTGTGGACCATGACCAAACCACCGCACCTCGTAGTACCTTCGCTATGCCACAATCAGCCAAATTTGTCTGAAGCTAATATCGAAGACTGACTTTGATTTGGTCCTGGGAAGCATCTCTCCATAACCCAAGTGCGGTATAGTGAACCCATCGATTCGTGGCGCCTTTTGAACTTTGGGTGGGCCGCGGACCCAGTCGTGCAGTATTCTTGTGTATCCACGAGGATAATCCAAGTGCGAGAAGTTGAATCCATGGTGTTTTGTTGTCGTCACGTTTTGAACTTTCGGAGGCGTAGTGTTTGGGTTGGGGAAGTTTGTTCGAAGATATCCATGGTGCAGCGCGAAGTGACCCTGGGGAGACGTTAAGAAACAGAAGAGAGGATGTAGTTCCTCTAGATCTCATCGATTGGGTCACGGTTGAAGGGGGTTGCGACGTTGACGTTGTTTTAACGAGAATGTATTACTTAGTATACTTCAGTGATATATGGGTACCGTGATGGTTCTACTACGATGAGACTCTGTTTTCCAAAACCACTCATTAGCTAGGAGGTAACATAGAAAATGTGGTACCATAGCATTCCAGCTATATGGTACTGTATTTTCTCTGTAACCCGCAGTAGAGATCATGAGTAGTTTGGTCCGACATCAACGACACTTTTTCTTTGAACTCCGACGTTAGTTCTATTACATAAGACAAGAGACAAGTTGTGTTATGTTGTCCAGACTTTGGATGTTACCTATATGGATATAGCGGCGCTGGAAAGCGCCAGTCCCCGATTCCAAGAAACGACGATGTATAACGGCAGCAACAGTATATCAAAATACGACAGTCGAGTATGTACAACGATCAGGCACTTCGCAGGTCATCAAATGTAGCACTAGACGATATTTGAGTCTACTCCTCATCAGTCTCCAGCTCCATGTCAAATATGTTGCGACTCTTCGCTGGCATCTTCGAGGTCTTAGCAGGTGACATGCTCGCAAGTTTTGTGCGTCTAGCAGTGAAATGAGACATGATTGCATTGATGCTACACTCCTTATTTCGCACATCCAATTTTTTAGTTACAATGCGCAGCGCAGTACAGGCATGGATAAGCAGATAGTTTTCTGCATAGCAAGCATCCGGGTAAGAAAACCATTGAGGATCATCTTTTAGTCTGGACGTAATGCACGAGGCAGCAGTTGGGAGGGGAGTGCCTTGCCGAGCAGCTGCTTGATAAGTCTTAAAGTGCTTGAACACGCTACAATGCACGTATGTAGCAGACTCGAAATGTGCACGAGTGAAAGTCATTGAGATGTCATCCACACAGATGGAGAGACCTACCCCATCAAGAATCACAGCGACGGATTGACGAAAGGGACCGCATACAAGACACAAACTGTCACAGTGGGAGGCGAGTGATAGTTGCAACCAATGACAAAAATTCTCGGCTGTCGCATATACGGATTTGTTATATTGCGGGTAGTACAAAGCATCATAGAACAGAGGATATTTTCATATATTGTGAAGAATATTATGAGGTGGGCAGTCCGTAGCATCAAGAACACAAGGACGCATACTGGGGTGTTTCAAGAGAAACACGGACATTGTAATATAACTGAACACGAAGGTGGTCAATTCAATAAAACAAGTACGCCGAGAGAAAACGAAAAGACATACGCAATTTTCTTCCTGTAGAGACAAGTCAGACGACAGACTATGGAACCGAACGAACCGAATCGCTATCGCGCACATTCTCATTCATTAGTCATCCCATCAACTGTACAGTTTTAACCTAAATATTCCCACACATTATGTTCCCACGCATCAGCATATAGGTGCCTGTACGTTTGGATCCTACAAAACCCTCTCCCACTAGCGTGGGAGTCGGGGACCTAGAAGTCCGAGATTGACTCGAAAGATCAAACCGGCCGTATTCCTTATCGCTTGCAGGGGCTAAAGGCTCTGGGCACAAGATCTCTTGTCCGCGATAAATATAACCCACAGGCTAGACCTTTCCACAGCTGGGTCATGAGCGCATGAGCTCCGAATGGCAGGCTGCTTTCCCTACACCAGGCTAGGGGGGTATTCCGTGCACGGACCATTTACTCCCACTCGATAGGCTTAAAAGGGAGCTTCCTACGTTAGAACAAGAAGTACAAGCAGTCGGGGCAGCGGTAGCCCCCTGACGAGAGCTTTTGCAGGCTCGAAACTGCTGTCCTACTGCTTTATGAGCTTCTCAATGCCCTACCTACCAGCGCCTTATCCTAGGAGATGGCGGGCTGCAGCACTGGGTGCGGGAGGTGATCAGCCTAGTACACTAATCCAAAGTCATAGTTCTATCCCTCGCTTCGCTTCGGGCTAGAACGGCCACATCCTTCTTGTTACTATCTTATAAGGTGTGAATGGAAATTCTGATAGAGCAGCTAATGCAATATTTTACTCCACGGCATCACAGTTTGCTATTTCGTCGCTTGCCTTCACTTCTGTCGATATTTCTTCATGTCGCCCCTTCATTCTATGCAGCAGCGCTTGCCTTACTCATCACTCTGTTTCTGCACCAGGTGTTATTAGCTGCTCATCTTCAAAGCACAAAATCGGTGAGAAGACCGATGTCGTCTTGGCCGTGTTCCTGCAACAGTGCCACGTACACGTTAAAAGGGGTGAGTTCACCACTTAGTATCCTGAACGTCAGTAATCATTGATTACTGACATCAGGATACTAAGTGGTGAACTCAATACAACACTCTTTAGCCCGCAATCCTCTTGAACAGTTCTGAAGGGATTCCCTTAGTCAGGTATAGACCTTATTGATGCATGGCTAAATTCGCCTGACATTGGGTCGCATTTAGGATATTTAAGAGACCTCAGCTCAACTGACAATATTGCATAACCTGCCGTCTCGCATACACACCCGTCACACAAGCTATTGCCGGATGCTCCAGTCAAATTGACTGTTATCTCATGGAGTGTTTGGTGTGTTTTATTCTCTAAGGATTCTTTATATTCATTCACCACTCCAGCTTGGTTAGTGGTCGTTCCAAATGCAAAGTCAAAATGATATGCACGGAATGCGGGAGGATCATCAGAAGTTAGTGATGACAATGCAAAAGCTGATCATCCGCGGACAGTCCTCAGCGGGACCGACTGCAATACAGTTAACTGGAACTATCGCGCTTGGCTGTGTGATATCTGGTAGACGCAACTGGCCATGAACATGCAATATCAGTGAACTTCTGCACCTCATTTCAGGTCCGCCTACCAGGGTAAAATCCGTCTCAGGGAGGCTTACTCATCTATCACAATTCTTTTCAGGAATCGTCCTGCAGTTGTTTTTTCTGTAATGTTTTAACTTTTCAAGCTTGTAATGAGAACCATAATACTATACTGTCTTCCTACCTTTCAATGAATCTCGGTGCCGTGCTGTGAGATTCCAGGCAGCAATGAAAATAGTGGTCAGAGTTCGGTTGGCAGAGTCATGTTGACTCGGAGCCGTTGGCTGACTCAGCAATGCTGTTCCGAACTTCCGCTCGCTTATATTTCGCAGATCCAGGTTAGCATCGAACAGCATAGAGCCCTTATACCAATACTCGTCGCATGGAATCATCTTCACCTGGAACTACAACCCAACAGATCCAAGCACCCGATTCAGCCAATCCAAGCTCAAATCCGAGCAGATACCATCGTCGCTATCGTCCTAAACCTCGTGTGCCTCCAGCAAATACAGCCAGTTCAGATGGCGTAGTTGCTCCGGAGACAGATGGTACAGGCACCAGGCCGCCCAGACGAAACGTAAATCAGAACAGATCTCATGATCTCGAGCAGGGACGCTCCAAACCTCGTAGATCGCCTGGCGCTTCTCAGACCGCTGGATCCAGTTCTGTTGCAGATGGAACGGGTGATGGACCTCCTCCGACGAGGAAGAGTCGTCCTCCAAGACGTCCCCAGGGAACGAGCGCTGCAAAAGAACCCAACGTCACTGAAAATCAACCCCAACCACAGTCTAAGGGTCCATCCCGGCGTTCCAAATTCAATACGTCACTTTCTGAACCGATCCTATTAGTTAGCGATTCAAAGCCTCAAACTAGAGCCCATCCCCCACCGCAAGCTTCCTCGCAGCCCAAGAAAGCCAGGCCTCCAAGACCTAAGCCACTTCCCGCTGATGACCTCACCTCGATCCTTACTCATGCCCTCAGCACTCATCCTTATCCTGACTGCCCGATCTGCTTCAACTCCATTCGTCCAGAACAACCTACCTGGTCCTGCTCTTCATCAGATCCCTCCGAGAATCTCCAGTGTTGCTGGACCACATTTCACCTCAAGTGCATTCGAGCTTGGGCTTCCAAAAGCGTTAAGGACCTTCAAGACGCATGGAGAGTTCGTGGTGAGGAACGTTCCGGCGAATGGAGATGTCCCGGCTGTCAAGCCAAACGTGAACGCGTACCATCCAGCTATTTGCAAGTGCTGCCCGTCTATTTGTGTATCGTGTACTTACATTCTTATCATCAGGTGCTTTTGTCATCGCATCACAGATCCATCCCCTACCCGCCTCGTCACCCCACACAGCTGTGCATATCCCTGCTCTCGTGAACGCATAACTGCTTGTGGTCACGGCTGTCCCCTTCCATGTCACCCCGGCCCTTGCCCACCATGCGCCATAACCGTCCGGAAGGGCTGCTGGTGTGGACGCCAAGTCTCAACTATCCGTTGCTCTTCCTTGGCGTCTCTAAATTCAACCACCGGCGTCTCGTGTAACCTTGCTTGCAGCAAGCCCTTGTCATGTGGGAACCCCCAGCATACATGCGCTCAAGTTTGCCATCCTGGCGAGTGCAAGCCCTGTGGGATGGCTGAAGTCGTCACTTGTTATTGTGGGATGGAGACGAAGGAAGTTCCGTGTGGTGATAGGAAAGACTTGGCGGTTGTGTGCGCTGTCGAGGGAAAGGTCGGCTGGGAGGGTCGGTATGAGTGCGGTGGTGTGTGTGGTAGGCAAGTGTTTATCCATCTTCAACTGGCATCTAGCCTATCGTGTGCATTTGATATACGGTCGTTGCGCCGCATATATTGCTTTATATGCTAAGGCATATCATGCTATCCTTTATCGGTTGCATGATAAGCTAGCTCTTTGCCCAATAGTATCTGTGATTCCGATGCTGACGATACCTCTCACAGACCCTTCGCATGTGGTGTACACACCTGCGAGAAAGGATGTCATCCTCCATCATTCACGCCTCCAAGATGTCCGCTCGATCCTTCCATCATGCAAACATGCGCCTGCGGTAGGTTCGCTCTTCCCACTGTCGAACAACACGACCTGCTACGCCCACGAGCGGGAATCGATCAACATTCCCAAGTACGACATCAGTGGCAAGGACATCGCGCATTTCCTCGGGCCCCGCACATCCTGTACCGTCCCTGTTCCTACATGCCAACAACGCTGCATAAAAATCTTACCCAACTGCTCGCACCAGTGCGGGGTAAGTTGTCATATTGGACCCTGCCCGCCTTGCACAGAGCTCGTAGAACGCACCTGTCGATGCGGTGCGACGCAGAAGATGCTCAAGTGTGGTGAAGTGATCGAGAGCAGCGAAGGTGGCGAAGCCGGAGAGGTCCTCTGCGATCGCGCATGCCCAGCTCTACGCACGTGCGGACGCCACCAATGCAACCGCATCTGCTGCCCCCTCGCATCACTCGCTGCTGCGCAAAAAGGCAAGGGCAAGAAACGTGCGGGCTTATTAGACGAGCTTGGCGCCGAAGAAGGCGGGTTGCACGAGTGCGACCTCCCGTGTGGAAAGATGTTGAGCTGTGGGAACCACCGATGCGAGCGCAAAGACCATCGAGGCGCGTGCAACGTGTGTCTGCACTGGCGTTTATGAAGATGTAAGTGGTTTGTCGGTCGTTGATATGTGTTGGCCTGACGTTTGTGCAGCTTATATGCCCGTGTGGGCGGACGGTCATGGAGCCTCCGATTTCATGTGGTACGATGATGGATTGCAGTTATCCATGTGCAAGACCTTCTCCTCCGTGTGGCCATTCACGCGTCCCGCATGCATGTCACGAGGGCGTGATCATCGCTGGTGCGGACCAAAGCCAAACGATAGAGGAATCTTCTTGCCCGCCGTGTCCGTTCCTCACCCGCAAGCAGTGCGCGTGCGGGAAGAAGATGGTGGATAATGTACGGTGTGCGCAGGAGCGAGTGAGCTGTGGCAGCGTATGTGGAAAGTGAGTTCTGCTTTTTATTGTCTGATAGGGTTTGTACTGACTCAATCTTCTCTTTACTTCTTAGATCGCTGGCCTGCGGTTTCCATCATTGCGAACGCCTGTGCCACGCAGACGATTGTGGAACGTGTGTCGCTGTATGCGGCAAGTCTCGCAAATCATGGTATGGTCTTGTGCATCTTCCGTTCTACTGATACTAATTTCTCCTTCGATCTAGTCTACCAGCGCAACACCCATGCACCCAAATATGCCACGCCCCTGCGGCATGCCCCGAAACTGAAGCCTGCCTCGCACTCGTCACCCTCACCTGTCCCTGCGGCCTCCTCCGCTCCTCCGTCACATGCTCCCAAGCTTCCTCGACTACCATTCTCAAATGCACGGGCGAATGCGCGATCAAGAAACGCAACGCACGCCTCGCAGATGCCCTTGGTATCAGCCCCGAGAAGCGCGAGGGTACGCAGGTCAAGGTCACGTATAACGAGGACCTGGTGACTTTTGTGAGAGCCAACAGTAGGTTTGTTGCGCTGGTGGAAAAGACGTTTGCAGAGTAAGTGTTGTGGTGTTTTATGACTCCCTTCCACTCACTCGTGTCTCCTGTGTTCTAGTTTCGTCATTTCTGATAAGCGCACGCAAGTCCTGCCACACATGCCTCCGGACCGACGTAAATTCGTACACGATGCAAGTCTCAGTTGTTAATATTTTTTTGTGATGCTGACATACCGCTATGCGTATAGCTCGCGGCTATCTACCGTATGGATACACAGATGGTCGATCAAGAACCTCATCGGAGCGTACAGCTCATCCGACGCGTCGACACACGCATCCCCACGCCACTCTTATCTGCATCCCTCGCATCGCCATCGCCTTCAATCCTAGGCAAACTCACTGATTTGCGTGCTCCGAAAGCTGTATCAAGTGTGACGAGCGGTGTAGGAGGGTGGTCCCAACCAAAGGGCACAGAAGCAGGCGGGAGGTGGACGGCAGTCGTCTCACGCCCTGGGTCTGGGAGTTCTTCGCCTGCACCTGGTGGGTCCTCGGGATCGGGAGGAACTCAAGCTGGTGCTGCCAGTTTGAGTTTGAAGCCGAGTGGAGGAGCGTGGGTGTCGTCTTCTGTACAGCGTGCGCGGGAGGCAGCTAACCAGGAGAGGGATGTGGAGGAGGTAGCGGTGCCTGATGATTGGGAGGATGATGTGTAGAGTTGGTATGCTTGGTCAGCTTAGTGCATGCTGGCGGTGGCGGGAGGTATTTCATAGATTTAGTAGTGGTCAAGAGCAGAAACAAGGCTTGGAAAATCATAGTCTCCAATCGTTATGAAGATCAACATGTTCTGCTTCGAGACTATGTAGACTTGGCAAGGGAGACATGCCTCTATCAAGTATTGGTATCACGGCTTCTGGAATTAGTGGGAGCCCTTGCCTCTATGTAATCGACCACTTGTTACGATTGACATGCGAGGCACCACGCTACAAAGGCTGATCGCTGGAGAGCATCGAGGAATGAGATTGGACCTTGGTTAGTCTCGAGTTACAGAACCATTGCGACCTTGCAGAACGTGGTTGACGGCAGAGGTGCCTCTGGGGGACGGCTCATACCATGAGTGATACCGCTGATAGGATGTCTCCTCTGCCGCCAATATCAGTGAGCTCAACAAACCGTTCCAATCAGGAAAATAAAAAAACACTGGAGTCTCGAAGGGCAGAAATGTCACTGCCCGAATCTACCTCCTGGCAAAAAGTTACAAGGCAGTCTCATCATCCCTAGGCCCTTTTCGATCATGGTCGTGACCGCATCCATATGTTGGTTTGGATGTAAGGTATGAACACATCGGTAAGACGATCGCGAGTGCTTGCAAATACTTACGCCACGTGCTAGCAGTTCATTGTCATCCACATCCACATTAATCGGTTCGTTCCCCCGGATCCAAACGTGAAATCGGACAGAGGCGATATGACACCACGTATGGCCCGCGATGACTATGGGTCGATTGAGAGATCGTCCCTTGACAGATCGTGCTGCAGCGTCTCGAAGCGAACGGAAAGAAGAGGATGAACGAGCCGCGGTCTCCTGGCGTAGCATCTGCTATGCTTCGGACCCACGTTCAGGTGAGCGATATGGATGATGTTCATCAATAACAACCATTATGACCATCAGGACTTCTGGACAACTTCGTGTCTGATTTTCCGAAGAACTAAATCCGTGTCCTGGGAGAAAGCACATTCGCCGATGATAGGGATTCGTTCCCTCAAGGAAGTATACAATGCTTCAATCCGGATCACCATGTCTGGAACAGGAGATAATGTTGCGGAAATTAGCCCAGAGCTCATAGATACCAGGGTATACACGAGGTCCTTATCGTAATCGAGGTCACGCAAAAAGAGATACAATTGTGAACTTAAGTGATTGAATAGGGCTTCGTGCATGAAACTGCGCGTTTCGACGAGGAGGGTGCGATCGTCTTCGTAGTAAGTCAATCTATAAGAATTTGGTATTAGTCGTGAGAAGGAACCCATTCACCTTACCGTCGTCTTCCTAGTAATGCATCATTCTCGTCGATGATGTCCGACACCAGTCCGTAAATCCCCCAATCAATTTGTATGATCAAATGAGTGCCCGTGCTCCGCTCATCAATCAGAAATTGGCGTACCGCAGACTCTTCACCAAGATATGGTTCTGTGATGATTAAATTCAGCACGTCCTTGCATTGAGCTTGAAGACCAAATGCCATCGGCATAAACCTTGGGCCGTGAGTTTAGGTTACAAATACCCAAGTCAAAGACGTCAAGACTGGCAACTTGGCTGAAAATGTCGTCCAAATCATGTGATGGACTTGCAACAACTGTCAACATAGTGGAAATCAGTTCTCTTCTGGCTGCTCTAGATAGAGAGACTTTGGTAGGTTGAACGAAGGTTGAACGTTGAACGTTGAATGTTCGAGCAGCAGTCTTTGCCGGCTGTGACAGTGTAAGAACCAGTACGGTCGCGTGAGTACGAAGGGGTATGGAGACCGCTTGTAGGATTTCGGTGCACTGTATAGTCAGAGGATAGCGAACGAACGTGAGATGTCAAAGAACGTAGTGATTTCGAGTCGTTAGATCGAAATGATGAAATACTGTTGTGTAACGAATGCGAGAGGAGACTTTGATGCTGGTTCTTATTGCCTCCAGTAGTGAGTGTACATGAGCTATTTTATACTGCGAGATGCTAAGGGTCCTCGGGTAATGGTCGCTGAAACAGAGGCGAGGTTCGTGCTGACTGAGGCGGCGCGACGAACGATGGTGGTAAAGGTAAGCGTTGAAACGGCACTTTCCGGCGGTAAACATTTGTTAATCCTTACACCATGACGGAACCCGCGCCTGAAGAGTGAGTTTTCTCCTATCAATGATCAAAGCTTGACCCTTTGCAACGATACTCTACATCTCAAATTTCTGCGATATTGGAGCTCGGAAATTCATATGAATCTGGTGGCTTTGGCGTGGTTTATCAGCGCACCATCCAGGCACAATGGAGGTTTGTCTGACCAACTTGCCCGAGCTCGTCCATCTAATATCCATCAGGTCGCAGTGAAGGTGTTCAAGATTGATTCTGAAAGAGTTATGGAGACGATTGAAAAAGTCAGTCTTCTAACCGGAGTGCGCTGATCCAATCACACTTCGCTCAACATGATCTACTATGTAGGGAATACGTCGGGAAATCAAGGTGTGGCTTCAACTGAAACACCCGACTATCGTGTCGCTACTTGGCACGGCAAACGTCGACTCCCAATTCCCAGCTCTCGTTTCCCAATGGATGCCATCTGGGACACTAGATGTCTACCTCAAGGAAGCTACAACCCTTACCGCTTCCGCTAAAGTTGGATTGGTGAGTCCCTTATTCACACCAATTACATTCAACAAGTGTTCATTGATGACAAAATCCACTGTCCACAACTTCATGTGTGTCTGTGTAATGCCAACCGCAAAATAACGCGGAAATCAGGCTCGTCTGTTCCTCACGTTGAAACACTTTCGAGCCACTCAAAAGTTACATCTTACCTTTGCCTCTCTGCGAACATGTCTTCTCTTCTATCGAGGTACCCCACAGCAGACCGGGGCCCCTTCAAGACGACGACCCTTCAAATTGGTCTGTTTAAAGAGGCAGCCTCATGTTCAGTACTACAGCTATGCGGTCGCGCCCGAATGGATGGTTCAGTTTGCCGAAAAACACTGACCAGAAGCCTTGCCCGATCGAAACGACAAAAAATACGAGCATGTCGCCATGACGCAAGCATTCGAGCTCATTCGGGATTGGATACCCCTCTACACTCTAGCAGGCAGAGATTGCTTCAATCCCCCGGGTACCTCGATCCGGTGGATTTTTATGTAGAGCCCGAGGGGTGGAACATGGTTCACGTGCTTGCTGTGTGCTCGGATCAGGACGATGCGTTTGAACGCCGGCCTACGCAGGAGAAGTTGGACTTGATGACGGATTTGATTGGGCATGCGCCGCAGTGGTAGGTGAGCTGTGGGTATACTGATTGAGTACATGATGGGTTAGAAGGAGCTACCTCATTCAGCTTCTTAGGAATGTAAAACCTTTCCCAATCACATATGTACATACATGGATCTGGCAGGAGGCCTGAGTACCTCTGCGACGCGGTGCTTGTAGTAGGGTATAGCACGCGGGTCGGAAGATCAGCTTACTACAGCTCATCAAGCACAAAACAATGGTCGTCTAAGGCGCAAAAGTTTCCCTGATATTCCAGTCTGCGTCAAGGTCTGCCACTATGCGTTCGTTCTTACGTGGACTTTAACCTACTTTAACTCATGCTTTTGAACTCAAGGGAAACGGAACCCGTATGGGTAAAGGAAAGGGAACGTTCGGCTACTCGGTATGTTCTCTTTTGCATTCTCACAAGAACAAAAAAACTATCGATGCAGAAGCTAGCCAGAAGTAGAGCAAACTCAAAGGACGTCCAATTGACGCAGTATTCGACGCAGTGCTTGACGCAGTGCTTGACGCAGTGCTTGACGTGGTGCTTGACGCAGTGCTCGACGCAGTACTTGACGCAGTACTTGACGCAGCACCTGTGTTTGTGACAGTTGCCACAGAGCCAATTGTCGGGAATGGCACCGCAGCTTTGATACCATTCTGAGCGATAGCAGTCTCCGATAGCGCAGCAAAACCAACAGAGGCGGGACTGTACTTAAAAACAGAGTAAACATTTTTCTGTGCATCAATCAGACACGGTCCAGAGAACATCAACTAGTGGTGGAAGCTCACAAGGAACGCGTCGCCAATAACCCATGAAGGACTCCCTCGGCCGAGTGGAGTGACGAAGAATGCCCCAATGCACCCCGTGCTGCTGACCTGGGTGTGCGTGAAGTCCGCCGGACTCATCGACCAACTATTACCACCAAAGTTGAACTCCACATTCACCGTCGTGCTGCATGCTGATTTTGTCCTATCAATCAACGAACTGCATGACAGAATCGATGCTTACGGTAAGTGTAATACCCTTCCAATTGGCCCGTTCCTAGTTGAGATCCAGGAATCTGTGCGTAGATGCTCGCAACGGCAGTGGCAGGGCCTGCGATGTTTGTGGTTCCAGTGTCGATTATGACAGTCGACACCCCTGCGATGTCGATAGATATTCCCTGCACAGTTAGCGCTAAGTTATCGAACACGTCAGCTGGCTGTAATTTTTTCCTGCATACTACTTACTATTCATATTAATTTCCCAGTACAGCGGTGTTCCAACAAGGCCGTAGTATTCAATTGATCCCGTGTACAGACTGCTGTTGGTGTAACCTGTCAAAGAGTCATGTTTGACCTATGAATGTGATAAGAATGCACCCACCCATATTAATGACACCCCCTGGCTCATTCTGAGTGGCACTAGACGCATTGCCATAGCTTACCAGCCACGAGTCAGAAAAACGTAGCAAAATCACAGTCTATACATACCGTGTGAGCTGTACTCCGAATAACGCAGAATCCCAACTTCCACCACTAGCCAGAGTTTGCCAGAAAGGTGTCTGTTCCGTGGCAGCAAGCGGGGCCCAGGCGAGACCCATTATGCCAGATACAGGGTTCTGGTTGAAGTCTGACGAGAGAGCATTAACAACGCCTACCGCAGTTTCTGTCAGATGCATGTAAGGCACTCGACGAATATAACAGCGCACCAAAACCTTGCTGTTCCACAGAGAAACCAGCCATCTGAACAGTCTCCTCAGCAATATAGCCAAAAACCGCACCCGAACCATATTGGATCTCAAATGCCATCGAGAGATTTTGGAAACTGGAGGATGTGGCAGGATCGTATGTAGGGCTGGTTCCGCAGCTGGATCCGAGTCCACAAGTAGAACTGGTTAACCACAGATCGCTAGGGACATCTATTCTTAGTGATTTTCGCTGAAAAAATTACGATTTCATAATTACGATGACCCAGTGTCGAGAATCACATTGTAGGACATTGGTGGCGTCCCAATCGCGATGGTTCCGTAGTAGCTATTGAGACACGTCCGATTAGCAAAAGCGTACAACATGACAGAGCTCTCTGCGCACGCTGCATCAAAACCACTGATTGACAAGGCTAGATAATTCCGATTTTGAGGATGAAATGCCAAGGACATAAAAGGCTTTACATACAGGTTATATCCAGTGCCTCTCGTCTGAAGCGACTGACCACCGTACTTCGCAGCAAGCATATCCCTTTGGTCTTTTGCTTGCTGAGCCATCAGCGTGAAGTTCTGTGATTTTGAAGGGTTCAGCCTGCGGATAGGCATGCTCCGCCCTACGACAGGCGTAGGCGCTGTTGCTGCTGCCAATGCATCCTGGGATAGGAGAAGCAATGAAAGGGTCGTGAAGCAAGCCGAAGCAATCATGACGCTCTAGAAGGCAAATGAATACGGTGAGAGACTGTCTGCAATTCAGGGAGAAAAGAAATATCAATAACTCGAACCTCCGAGGATAGAGAAATAAAAAGGATGAGAAGTGATGGACCTGCCGGCAGGGCTCTTCTTCAAATAAGCGTTATAGACTTATAACGTGTTTCATGGTCCAACCAGTGCGGCGCAACCCTTGAACGCTTAAGCGATCGTGACATCGGGGTTGTTGTTCTGAGAACAGCCGGGCGCAAAAATAGTGCCGTTATATATGAATCAGGTCCAATTCTGAACATCATCGCATGCAAATCCGTAGTCCTGATTGGCTAGATGGGAGGGCAATTGTCTGACAAGAAGTTAAAGTCAAAGGACTGTACAACCTTCACGTTCGACGCGAAGGTTCCAACCTTGAATCGACCACCTTCAGCGCCAGAGGTCTGTCACTGTTTATCTGGGCAATATTGCTGAGCATCATACTTAGGCGTGCCGTGACAGGTACCATATGGGTTTTACAGCTGTGTGCAAAACTAATGTCAAATCGCAAAATTCTCGTGCGTCTGTGACCAAAAAGGGAATCGATGCAACAACGCCTCTTCGATGTTGAGGACAACATCCAGCAACTGAAAAACATCGTTCAGACCCGGTTTACCATTCTACTACTACGTCTAAACATATTACACACCATACATCCGACATCATCGATCATCCTTCAATTTGCCGAAAGACATGACGTCTGAAAAATGTGTGCGAATCGCAGGAAGTCTCGCGTCCAGGACGCGTTTTCTATCGATTTCCTTTTTGATCACGCGCGCCACGAGGATTTTGACATTAGTTTTGCACACAGCTGTAACAGATTTGGAAGCGGCGAACTGAGAATGGAGTGAAAGTGACGAGAATGGGGAGCTGAGGCCCGAGGGTCGATAATGGCGAGTAATGGTCGCTGAAACGGAGGCGAGGTTCGTGCTGACTGAGGCGGCGCGACGAACGATGGTGGTAAAGGTAAGCGTTGAAACGGCACTTTCCGGCGGTAAACATTTGTTAATCCTTACAACAGCGCTGCGTGATGGTCACACCAGAAATTGCCCGACTCAGGGGGCAATAGTTCAAGTTCCCAGTACTTAGTTCAGGCTCGAAGTACTGGTAGCCTGGGGCTCTTCCGGTCTTTTCGACATGTACGAGGGATCAAACAGACACCACTATGCGTGTTCACAATCATCGATTGACAATAAGCAGAAGAAGCCCGAAGTTTAAAGGAAAGTCACGGTGAGCTGACTTCGTCTGTGTTCTACTAGCGTACTAGATTCGTCGCACAGAAGTCCAGCCGCATATGCCTCATGAGCGACGGTAATTGGTGCATGGTAAGTTGATGCCGTCTCTTAGTCTTTTAAAACGTGTTTTGGTGCTGATATTTCAACCATGCGGGTAGCTTGTGCCTATTTACCGCATGGATGCACAGATGGTCAATTAAGAACCTTATCGGAGCATACAGCTCATCCGGCGCATCGACATGCGCATCCCTCTCATCGCCTACAGTCCTGGGAAAGCTCGCTGATTTGCGCGCTCCGAAAGCTGTATCAAGCATGACGAGCGGAGGTAGAGGGTGGGTTCAACCTGCCTCCGCGCTGGGCATGGGAAATGCATGGGAAATCTGAGAACGAATATTTGATGACAGTTGATCTCGAGCTGCAGTGACATTGCGATCTTGCTAAACATGGTCCAGGGCAGAGGTGCCTCTCGGGGATGACTGGTACCATGATACGTACCGGTGATAAGAGGTAGCCTCTGCCTCCCATATCAGTGAGTTCAACAGACAGTTCCAATAGGGATGGAAAATAATGCTGGAGGCTCGAAGGGAGTAATATCACTGCTCGAATCTACTTCCCGGGAGAAAATTACAAGGCGGTCTCTCGTCATACCCAGGTCCTTTTCGATCATGGCGTCGGCCGCTTCCATATCTTGGTCTGGAAATAATGTCTGCAGCAAACACATCAGTGAGACGACCCTGACGAGCAAATACTTACACCACGTGCCAGTAGGTTATTGTCATCAACGTCGACGTTAATCGGTTCATCCCCCGGACCCAAACGTGAAATCGAACAGAGGCGATGTGACACCACGTATGGCCCACGATGACTATGGGTTGATCGAGAGATCGTGCTACAACGCCTCGGAGTGAACGGAAAGAAATGTGTGAACGAGCCGAGGTCTCCTGGCGTAGCATCCGCCATGCTTCGGACCCACGTTCAGGTGAGTGATATGGATGATGTTCGTCAATAACAACCATTATGACCATCTAGACTTCTGGATGGGCGGCAACTTCATATTTAATTTTCCAAAGAACTGAATATATATCTTGGGAGAATGCACATTCGCCGATGTCCGATATTTGTTCATCCCTACCCATTGCTTCAATTGAGATCATCATGTCTGGAACGGCATATACAATTGCGGACCACAGCTGATTGTTCGTGGATACCATGGTATATACGTGGTCGTCATCGTATTCGAGGACATGCGAAAAGAGACTGAATTCTGATGTCAAGCGATTGAACGGGGCTTCGTGCATGCAACTGCGCGTTTCGACGTGGAGGATGCGATCGTCTTTGTAGTAAGTCAATCTGTAGGAATTTGGTATTAGTCATGAGAAGGGATCAATTCACCTCACCTTGGTATTCCTGGTAAGGCATAATTCAAGTTCTTATCAATAATGTTGGATACTAGTGCATACACCCCAAAATCGATATCCGAAAAACCCTATTATAACGCTCGAATGAGTGCCCGTGCTCCACCCATCGATTTGAGAACAGCATACCGCATACTCTTCCTCTGGATTCGGCTCCGTTATGAACTTCAGCACGTCGTCGCATCGAGCTTGAAGATCAGATTTCATCAGCATAACTTGCCTTAGGTTTACAGATACCCGAGGCAAAGTCGTCAATACTGGCAACTCGGCTGAAAATTTCGTCTAATTCATCTACAACAGCGAGAAGTATAGTGGACGTTATTTCTCTGCCGCTCCAGGTAGAGAGGCTTTGGTAGGTTGAGCGAAAGTTGAACGTTCTAAACGTCCAGATCTGGTGGATGTCACGCTGAATCCCTGTGACAGCGGATGTCGTCACGCTAATTGTGCTCAGGGACTCGGTGGGACTCGGTGGAGTAAGATTCATCATTGATCATGTCATCAAGTGACAAGCACTGCGGTACCGCTCATGCATAATTGAATTATAGGAGCAATTATCTCCCTCAGCTCGAGGTGCCTCAAACGTTCACAATAATCAATTGACAAACAGCAGAAGAAGCCCTGTTATAAGTAAAACAATGTGCGTGACAAATGCAAGTGCGTACAGCGCATAAAAGTGTGTATATCGTACAGTATTACGTCCAGCCAGTATAACATAGCGTGACTCACTCTCACCGAGATCTCGTCTACATATCGAAGAAACAGTCCAAAACACAAAGTATTCACTCCGCCTCGGCATCATACTCCTCGTCCCAGGCCTTCCGACTTTCGTCCCCATTAACACTCAGCCAGGCCTCAAGCCTGCGCCCGAGCTCCCCGCCCCGCCCCCCGCAAATATCCCCAGTGATATTCAACATCTGCTCCTTCTCGCGCTCCTTCTTCAAGGGCATGTGCCCAGCCTTCTTCCGCAGCTTGAAGGATGCAGTCATCAAAGCACCGGAATTAGCCCCGGAGCTGCTCGCCTTGCTCTCTTCGTACACAGGCACGCTTGAAGCAGACAGCGCGTCTGCAGTACACTCGGCGTCCTTGAACCATTCGTCCTCAGTGTCCTCAGGCCCAAGGATACTGTCGACAAGGCCTTCCTCCCATCCATCCCATTCGACGCACCTGTGAGCCATGCGCAGCCGCGCACCGATGGCTTCGTAATGCAACCACTCTTTTGCGGTCGCAACTACGTTCACAGGTTTCGTATTGTTCTTCCCTGATTGTGCTGGTCGAGGGGCTCGATCGTGAGCCAAATCCTCAACCGCTTCTAGGAACATACGAGTCGTGAACGGACTGGATTGCAGGAAGGTTGGAAGATGCGCGCATGCCCAGAGCGGCCGGGTTGTGGTAGACTCCCAATCAATAATACATGTCTGGTTAGGATCGCATCAGAACGGAGAACACATACGAGTAAAAAAAAAAGCTTACTATTTCCGTGTGGTTGTTTTCGTCAACAAACACGTTCTCCAGGCTTATGTCGTGGCAGTCCAGGCCGAATTCTTCCGTCTCCCCAGAATGATCCGCGCACGCCCCGAGTCTCTCCATCATGCGCATCCAGCGACCCATCTCTTTTCGTACAGATTCCTCCCGTCGCATGATATGCGCAATGAGGAAGGTACTTCTCTGCATGCGCCTGTAATCCCTGTACATGCCATCACCAGGGCCATCCCACTCTTCCTCACTCTCCTGCGCGTCCCATTCATCACTATCATCACTCTGATCGCCAGGGACTGCGTTCAAGTGGTGATGACGAGAAGACTGGATCTCATCCGGGTCAAGATGCAGCCGGTGCGGTGCCGATTTACCCTCGTTCTCAAGAACCACGCCCCTGACCTCTCGGTCGACGCATGAGGCAAGATATGAATGAGTACTAGACCACGGTCCACGGTCGATCTCATCTGAATGAGAGAGGTCTCCCCGATTCGATCCGAAGAAGGGCCAGGACACTATGGGACCAATATGGGACTCCCGAGCCGAAGTCGGCCGTGAGACTGCTCTGCTCAGGGGTTGTGCGGTAGGAATATTGGATCCGGAAGAGCTCATGGACAAGAGTGGCATGAATTTAAAGCCCTTAATGGTAGGGCGCGTCGCAGTTGGTGTGGGAGAGCTTGATGATCCGACCGAGAGAGGGGCTGGTGCACCCGCGCCTGCGCCCTCAAGATATAGTGATCCAATATGCGAGAAACGCTGCGCAAAGAGAGGTACTATGATAGATGCGACATTTGCAAACAGAGATTTGAGTTCCTCGTTAGAGAGTGTGTGGTATACGCGTGACAGGGGAACTCCTTTTGCCTAAGTGACACGTGACTATAAGGCACTCGAGATTACAACAGATGAAGATAAGACGTACCTTGGACATTAGGATATACTCGCCGCCTAGGCGATTGTAAGGATTTGCATCATAATGATAGACATCGGGAACAGGAATAGATGTCCGTTTGCGAAGGTAGTGCATGGTAGCGACCTCAGACTCAGTCTTAAGACGAGGCATGAACCGACGGGCGACACGAGCAACCAGCTCGCGTGTGTCAGCGAGAATAACAAGATAGGCCTACACGCAGCAGATTCGTCAGAACGAATAAGGTGGTCCCACGAGCTGTGCACTCGCCTTATGAAAAGTCCCTGAGGATGTAACTCAGTGTCTTGGCATCATAGAAGTCGAAGATGACGTACCAGAACTGAGGAAAGTTATTCTCCCAACTTTACAGCCCGTCCTTTCTCGTACGACATCCTTAAGGACTCTTCGGTCGACTTGAAAGGGCTGTGCACCATGTAGGGCTGCGTCTGCTTTCGCTTCGAGCTGTCGATCATGGTGTTCGACGTCCCAATCCCATTCAATGACAGACGTTGAGGTCGATGCCTGTGGCAATGGGACAGTGCCAGGTAGTAGGGGCTTGTCCGGCGCAACAGCATCGACGTGGCCAACGTGGCCGTTGCGCTGCATCGTTACCTCCGGTCTCGCTGAATGTTCGATGTGGACAAAGGATCTGCTTAATTTGTCCAAGTGCGCAAAGCGCAAGTTCCAAGAGGAGTCGAGAGCGTCGAGAGCGAACCTTGGATAGTGATAGTCAAAAATCAAGGAGCAGATACGTGCATCAGGTTTCATACGTACCTGCTTGATGCGCTCGTAATCTCTTTCGGTAATGCTACATATTTGGTCTTGTTACCGTGTGTCTCGGGAATTGGTACGGGCATGATCCACTTGCTTCAAGCTCTAGCGTTATACTGCCAGAGGTACAGCTAAGTATATGGTTCACTTGAGCGTGCGGTGAACCTGCTCTGACTGCCGCGGCGGGCTTTATATACTATAGGTCTTTGGGTTTCACGAATGAAACTCCACCTTGGCACCGCATGTCTTTGACTTTTACGGAACGGACGTAACCTATACGCAGCAGCACTTATCATCTTTTATATTTAGCTCCGCTATATGAAAGTTTGGCGCCCTCGCGCCAGATTGAGTCTCCCTTGCGTCAATCCAGCATGTGATCGTGAAGGTGAATTGCATGTGACAGTGATATCCCGGCCCAGCATGCAGAGGCTATCTGGAATCCTCTAGAGCTATGCTAGACTTCTCGGTATGAAGTGGACGTCTTTGCCGAATACCCGAGGTTGCGAGTAAGCAGCAAGCCAAGCATTGACTAGCACTGACTCGCCATAAGCCGATCAGAAATCACGGTGATTCAACCCGGGTCCCCAAGGCCGCCCGACTAGTGCGCCATGAGTAGCTAATCGATTATCAGTTGGTTCTTACCAAGCCTTCGAAATTTCACCCCGCCGGGGGTCCATTGGTCTGCACAGCCAATCGTGTATCCTTCATCACCAACCCAACTGATCTTGCGCTTCATCTTGCCCCTCAGTTATCTCACGAGCCAAAGCTTTAAAATACTCGAAACAAAGGTCTTTATATACAGCATCCACATGCGGTCATAAATCGGCTGAAGGAGTTCATTGTCGCCGTTCCACGAGGTTACTTAGGTACGAACTTATCTTCGTGGCGTTGCCAAGCGCAGTGCATTGCGCGGCATATCGCGTTATGATTACGAAAAAACAATGCTGAAAACCAAAATAAGTATACACTGTACGTGGATTACAACACTGTATGTACAACAAATCAAAAACATCCTACTAAACCACAACAGCTAGAGCCGCGAGTCCTGCATGATAAATAACATCAACACAAGCACGAGTGGTACAACCTCAAGGAGACCTTACATACGAAGGCTCAGTACAAATAACCTCATCTACCCTCTTCTTTAGCCACTCTATCACGTCCTGTCCTAGCGTAGCACAATCATACAACTCCAGGTGCTGCAGTCTCGTCGGAATCACCCCATTCACCATTGTCGCAGACCCTGACTCCGGATTGCGGGCCTCCACAAGCTGCACCAGCTTCGCGATCCCATCAGAATGCGCATGACAACTTTTCATTGCCACCGTCGTCAAATTTGGGCATGCCCAGTGGGTCTGTTCTTCGTCGGGCATTCCAAGCGCAGACAAAAATGGTTCGAGTGGCGTCCCACCTATGCTCAATGACTGCAGATTATTTAGATCCGTTAGGAACCCCCATGAGATGACAACTCCCCCAGGGCCGTAATATAGCGTCGAACTCGAGGTGCTGCCGTACGAGACCGAGAGGCGAGTAATCGGCGGATTGTTCGAGCGTTGTAGGAGGTTGGTAATTGTGTCTTCTATCGGGTCACGAGCTTCTACGTCGAGGTTGAGTACCTCAAGGGAGGGAAGCACGAGGGAGTCTGCTAGTTGTGACATGTGGTAGTGACCACCAAAGGTCAATTCACGAAGTCGAGGTAATGAGGTCTGGACAAGGGGAAGGATGGCCGGCAGAGCAACAGCAAAATGCAATGTGAGTGATTCAAGATCTGGATTACTGGCGATGATGTGCATGATACGATCCAAGGGTAAATGATTTGAAGGGAGTGAGCGGAGGTTGAGGGACCGCAGATTAGTTTTGAATATCGGTGATGACCATTTGAATGGGACGTGGTGTAACATCAATGACTCTAGTTTCCCGAGCGCCATACTAGTCGCTGGACTTGAACTTGGTATCCATGGCCATTCACTTGCATAGATAGTCTCGGCGCAAGAGATTTCAAATTCTCTAAGTATAGGAGCATCGCCTATTACTCATTAAATAAGACTTTGAATCGCTTTGGGAATGGTACATACCAGCTATTGACTTTAGCGCAGACATAGATGGAAACTGTCTGTCAAACCTGAAAACAAACCGTTGCCATCGATGCATTTGCTCGATAAGGTAGAATATTGCAATATGACCCCAATGGGCATTCCGCTGTGCTTGTGGGGTATTCCTTGAAGATGGCGGAGGGGGTGACCCCCATGAGTCGTGATGCGAGGGCGACTGCGGAACAATGATGGGAGTTTGGGCGGGAGGTAGGAGTATTGCTGTTCCAGGCGGGTGAGGGATCACATAATGAGGTGGTGGACTGGGGGGGTGCAGCCATGGCGTAGGTGAGGCAGGTCGGGTACGGGTTGACTGAGCCCTCATTGGACACTCCGTTTACTCGCAAGTAAATTTCAATATCAAGTGGGACTTTATCTCCAGAACGTTCCAACCAAAGCCGAATGGTATCCGCAGTTGCGCTTTGATTGGTTACAAGTCGTATCTAGCATGAAACAGTTAATGACATAAACGAAAAAAAATAGATCAAGAACGAGGCGTAGAGACAGCAACTGCTTACGCCGCACATACGAGGTAATCGACAACCCACTTCGATGACGCAATAACAAAGCTGACAAGTGAAGAATTGTGTCAACTCACCTTGGACCATAGTCTCGGCATCGAGAGTGTGAGTCTTCTCCATAGTGTGCAAACCGCTGCAAGTACCCAGGCACAGCAAGGATGATCATCGAAGTTGAAAAGGAAGATATGACGGAGTAGTTCATGTGGCAACCGGCGTATAGGAGAGATATACGCTTTGGTGTATGTCACTTTCTCCTCCAACACCAACTTTTCGCGTCGTAGATCACGTATAGCGCACTTTCTCTCAACGACAATTTGAGCCAGGGAGTCCTCCGCGGAGGTAATCTTTTCTGAGAGCGCTAAGAGCTGCTCTTGCTGAACTTGGAGCTCTCTGCGAGCATCAGCAACAGCTGAGTCTGTTGGTGGCTCAGGATAATTTGCTAAATATCCGGAAGGCGTCATGGCGAAAGATAGTGTGAAATGTATCACGGTGAGAAAAGGCTGGACAGGAACAACAAGTTGGATGAGCTGAAACTGATGGAAAGTCCCATATATGGCCACGTGGGTTTTGAAAGCTCTATGACCCTTGGGGATGGCGGAGTGACGGGGCCCCTCACTTGGCCCTAGGTGTTACCGTACTTTTTTGCCAGCTTCGTGCCAGCATTCATTCAGGGTATCAATATTCAGTCTAAACTACCCTCGATCGTTGATCAAAACAGGATTCGAACAATTGTATCAGAACCGAAGCTAGTGCTTATCTATCCATGGCACCAGTGAGAAGCAACAGCGTGGAAAGTACAACATTGTATGATACAAGACAACTGCCATAAGAGAAGCTCAGGCGATCAGATACAGTAGAGCCTAGGCTACTACTTCTTTCCTGCTTCAATGGCATCTCCATTTTTGCACGCGATTATTTTTATGCGAGGCGCAGATACCATTTCGTTCGACTCCATCTTGAAGGACGGGTTTTTGACGATAAATGTCCACACGTCATCGCACAAGCGGTATGTCCGCAGGTTGCCCTGAAGTAACAATGTTGTGAGAAATCATTCATTTCAACAAACCAGAAGTGGACGAGCCTTGAGGGTAGTCTTGGTTTTCACCTGCTTGACCATCGTGTCTGCAAGTGACTTGTCAAACTATTAAAACTCGTGGTCAATCCTTTATTCACTGACTCAAGTTACTACCAAATACCTGCTGAAGGACTTTCATGGCCAATTGTGGGGTGATAGCGCCGCTCGTGATAAGCTCGTCCAGCGAGTCTGTCAGGGCCATTCCAATTCTGCAGCCGTGAACACCCGACCAATCACGCAAACCGCTGAAACATACGATGACCCTCGGTAAAACTCATAGTATGCTGAAGCCATGCTAATGTGCAGCAGTCCTCAGCTGTAGAGTCGAATAGAGGAGGATGTGGCGACAGAAAGAGCCGCTTGCTGCCATGACCGCAATGGTTGGTGAGTAATGCTGCTGTGACGCGTGACGTCACGCAAGATTGCCACAGTAGCATCAGCACAGACTCGGATTCCAAGCAAATGTCTTCCACTGTTTATCTCGATATTTTTATGGGTGACAAAGAGCAGCACAAACTCGACGAAGCTGCATATTTTACCACCCGCAATTTGCTCGCTAATAATGCAGCTATCTACGGCTTCCCATCCGATCCACAGGATCTATCATCAGAGCAGCAGGAAATGCTCAGAGAAATCGATGTATTTGCATTTCTGCCAATGCTCTCCCGACGTCATGTTCAAAGATAGTCATGTTCTAATCGTTGTTAGAAATCGCATGTACTACGCTTCGTACCCCCAGAGCCGCTTTGCGTCGGTCGCCTCGTCTTTGAGTTGAACCCCGAGGCCTCTCTGAAGAAAACGACGACAAATTTCACTGCGCTGTGTACGGGGGAGAAAGGGAAGTGTAAAAATGCACGTAACAAAGAATTACATTACTTGGAATGCCCGATACATCGCATCGTGAGAGACTTCATGGCACAAGGGGGCGATATTACGAGGGGGGATGGCAGTGGAGGCGAGGTTCGTGCTCGAATTACGACTGTTTAATCTTCTAATTCCCCCTAGTCAATCTATGGCGGTAAATTCAACGATGAAAAGGATGGGCTGAAGATCAAGATGCGAAGAGGAACCCTGGCGATGGCCAACTCCGGAAAAAATTCGAATTCTTCCCAATTCTTCGTTGTGCTCACGGATGACGAGACGCAGCTCGCAAAGTTGAACGGCAAATACGTGGCATTTGGGGAGTTGCAAGCAGGATTTGAGGTGCTGGACAAGCTGAATAAAGTCGCTGGAGACGTCAATGGGAAACCCAGTGTACCAGTGTGGATCGGTGGGTGCGGGAAGGAGACTGCAAGTTGAACATGTAAAATGACACGCCTAACAAGTGGTGAGGTGTGCATCGAAATCTAGACACTTGCGTGTAATGATACATTGATAATCAGCATCCCATTTATGCCACTTCTCCCGGGAGGAGGGATCAGAGAAGAAGGCGAGGTCGCTTACGACAACATGAGCTGTGCTGCTAAGTAAGGGAAACGATAACTTCAGTGTCAGGCTGGCCCTCTGATCGTGTTACTTTTCGCTTGGGCGATCGAGAGCTGACTATAACTATTGTGAGACAAATTCGCCCACCAAGGTGCTCGAAGGGAATATACCTGCAGACAGCACTCAGGGTCGTAAGCAAAGTTCACGTATCACGTATTACGACTAGTACTCACTCGCCATTGAGAGCCACCAATACAACATCAATGCGGATGTTTACCTGTAGGGCAGGCATGCACGACCCTTGAGTTGCAGGTGAGATTTGTGGAGCCCAGAAGTCTGAAAGTGGCCACATATTACGCGTTTCATCTTGCGTGGCAACACTGAACTGGTTTGCCTGTAAATGCCTTCGTCAAAAGCATTCCTATGCTGGCAGAAGATCAACGACCGGCCGACTGGGTGATGAAACCATGTACTTATATTATTGAGACGATCCTGCATCGTTTCGATTGAAGCGTGAGTATGAGTAGTCTCAGCATAACCGCGGCCTCATGCACTCCCAATTGGAAAGAAAACCTGCGCAATGCAGTTCACTATGGAGCAATCAAATTCGATTTAACCATCAGTGACGGATCATGATGATCGACGAGTATGAAGAAGCTACACCGGCGGGCGGAACCGTGTGATAAGCAGGTGACAATCGCGCATTATTACCTATTTGAACATCGCCGTCAGCCTGGACTCGAACTTGTCTATATAGACGGAGTGAGCGAACTAAAATAGTATGGTTGAGGATCCCAAGCCCGTCAGATGATTAATTTGGCATGTGGAGAACACAAAGAGCTTACATAAATCGTTGAAAATCATGAAGCTTCACAGCAACAATGCCAACGCGGTTACAACGAGGACCTGGTTAAGAACAGATTACCAGACCTTGCCACTATCACAAGCACTATATAGCCGGCGGCATTGGGGAAACCTTAACGGATCTTGACGGTTGCAGCTAGTCGCCGATCAAAGGCTTATCCCTCCGACAGACTTCCGTTGTAGCCGCAAATGACTCAGGTTGGTCGTCACATAGTTGATCCTGCTTAGCACCTCGCACGATAAGCCTACATGACTTACGGAATATCGTTGCGATTAGTGCGATCAATACGCAAAATAAAAGAGTCATGACGAGAAACATGAGCATTCAGAAACTAGCAGCCCTACGGGAAAACAAATGGTCAGAAAACAAGGTCCACCTAGAATGCACACTCACACAGCTTTATTTAGCTGGATAGTCTCTACAGCCTCAAGTTTAGAAGGGGTACGGTTCGACACGGGTTCTTGAACCAACATATCCACACCACTCATGCGTTCACAAAGCGCCAGTGCCTTCTGATGGAATTCTGCGGGTACTCCCTCAGCCTTCCCCGGCAGCAAGATATACGGGAGAATGCGAGTGTGAAACAAGCGATGAGCCACAGAACTACCATAACACAATCAACGCGTCAGCATGGATGATCGTAAACATTACATTTCAGTCTCGTTGTGTGATACAGCATGAGGCCGATAACGTACAAATTGATGATATACGCCGCCTATTATAGCCTGTACCGTGTCCCCCATGATTTTGTAAAGACGCTCACTTCTTGTAATGTCAGGGTTTGCCGTTAACGGGTTTTCCAATTCAGCATCTATCTGTTTTCCAGGTGAACATTTGATATTTTTGTGGGTCCATCGCAGAATACGACCCAAAGACCACTGAGGAGCGACGTGTTCTTCCAAAAGGTAGGTATTTAAAACGCGAGAAGACGGAAGATTGCCGCACTGATGTTGATTCCGCGAGATAGAATGCAGGAAGAGCAGATAATAAGACTAAAGCACACGACGCTCTGATATGTAGTAAAAATAAAACATTAAGTAGTTAATACATATCGCGGACGACCAAAATGTCCTACCTACAAAGCTGAGCCGTTCATTATGACCGTGGACAGTCATCTTGTGGCTTCCATGGGTGAGAATACGGTGCAAGATCGGGTGGAAAATGAAGGGAGGGGAAGACGTGGTTTAAAATTTTGGGTGTGACAAACTATGTGCTATCCTCAGGAACGAAGGCTCTTTTCAGGGAGCTGAGCGACCTGCGAAACACTCGGGACATGTTGCAGATTGAAGGGTTCTGTTGAATTTGAACCTAGCTGCCTGCTTAGTGCTAATGCCAGTGTGTCACTGTCAGACAAAGTTTCAAGGTGGGGCCCAGGCCCCAATCAAAACGCGAAAAACTCGCGGTCACGTTATACGCCAGCGTAAAGTCACGCCTTCATCAAGCCTGCCTTCGGATCCGGACGGCGGCGGACTCATGCGATGATCAACTCATGCCAGTGATGGTATTTTTCCAGTTTAATTACTGCTCTCTGCGCCTGAGGCATACTTCTCGTCACCCTCACCAATATTAATTAGGTCAAGCCGACCGTTGGGCTACCAGTAATCATCTGGTCGGCCGCATCATTGGACTACACATACTAATTGCATATCCTCGGCGTCTCGGGCTACCCAGGTAATTAATATTGACTTATATTATAATACATATATCGCTCGAAGAACGACATCTTCTGCAGGTGTACACGAATTCATGGCCATTTCATTCAACCTGTGGCCACCCGCAGAGCCCTTTTGGGAAAGATACGATCCTCAAAGCCGGGAATGGCCATTCGAATCTCCATGATCGTAGTCGAGATAGCAGGTTCTAGCAAAAATCGCTGCATATAATGTCTCGAACCCTCGGTCACGATCACATTGCAGATGGAGTGAGCATCAATGCTGGACCATTGGCGATTGGAGCCAGTGGCGAGACGGCAATCAATATCTGCCCTTAGTTGGAGGCACCCCCTGAATGCGAGACTGCCGCAGATCCCGTTACATTTAAAGACGTTCCTGAAAACGGTGATTGGCATGGTTAATAGTAACACATGCGCCGTCAGAGCGGCGAAGCGCTGGACGACACGAGGTCGTAGAAGAGAGCCATCACTTCCCACCAAGTCACCCATCACTGTCACAGCCCGCAGTTCCTCGCGTAATCGATCCCCCACCTCAAATAGCCCGTCTACTTAACCGTTAGGATTTATTTTCATTTTGTAGTCCTTCGATCCTTCTAGGCGAACCGGCACTCCGCTCACATCAAGGGAACGTGGGCGTCTCGATATGAAGACCGCATTTGGGGTTCTATCCTTATGTTGGGCCGTCCTTCTAGAACCATACTAACCTGGTGGCCCACCGTACCTCGACCTAGATTGCACCCTTCTTTCGAGTGTGGTTCGTAAACATATATATTCCAGTGGTTGAGCACGAGTGGATTTTGCTTGAGCACCACCTTCGACTTTGACAACTCTCTTCCAAATGAACTTCAGTATTGCTCCTTGCCTCACTCTGTCCCCAACGGCTGACAGTTGCCCCTTTGAGGCTATCAGGCTGTCGTTCACGTCCAATGTCAGAATTCCTCTGGGGCCGGGAGCATTCACCCCAGGTGGCTCATTATCCCTTGCATCACCACATGTTGAGATCTGGCTTCAAAATAAACAGGTTGGAAAGCAAGCATTCGAAAATGACGGAGGGACACTGAAAGATGCACTCCAGGTACTCATACGAGATCAAAAGACCGCCCGCGGAACCTATGTGAATGGTATCCGAATAGTGCAACAAACTCTTTTGCAGAACGGCGACATCCTTGTAAGTATTCCCGTTTTACAAGCAGTATATATATTAATTGTTACATTTCTGTAGACATTGGGTGTTCCGATAAGTCGGTGCTCGGGTGTCCCTGTCAATGTCACAAATGACCAACTTAGGCCTATTAAAGCAATTGTGACTATTGTGGGTGTCTGAGATCTGATCACCCAGCAGCAGTCACGGTGCCAATCATAATTCCCGTGGCCTGTATGTGGATGTCGCGATCCTCGCGATCTATTCTTTAAACGGCCTACTACCTTGCTCCGCCATGCGCTCGCTCTCCCTTCGGTAGTTGACTTTTACGCTCCTCTCCATTCTTTCTTCTGTATCAGTTGTCCTTTGATCACAGCGACCACAATGGCCTTGCATAGTTGTAGCATCCTTAGAGATTTGCTTTTGTTTAGCCTTAGATATCCCGTTGGAATTGAGTACGCCGCGTGTAGAATAGACGAATGCTGATGGTTGTATTTGAGGCACGTAGTAGTAGTCAATCACTGAATCAGAAGGCACTCTAGACGCTATGACACCAGACAAATTAAAATCTTATCACTGGCGGCAATCTGCCAAGCTCGAGTGCGGAACTTCAATGACTTAGGAAGGTGAAGAGCAGGCATCGACACGGTACTTATAGCTACAGCCTACATGAATTAAAATACACCAGCTCTGGTGGTCCGATCATCCAGGTTGATATACGTTTCTGCCTTACTGGTAGGTTCAGCAAACCTAAAACAAAAGAAGTCTAGCCTTCTTCAGTCATCTCCGCCGTATCCTCCATAGCTAAATCGAGGACAAAGATAAATCGCCTAGCCATAGGCGATCAGCATGGCTAATATTCTTCCAAGTGCTTATTAAAGCAAAGAATCACATTCTTTGTGGGCTCTCGTACGCACCATGGTCCATTCCGTGATTTAAAGAGAAAGTGAGGGAAACAAACCAAATGGAGAACACATTTTGCCGATGAAGTAGATGTGTCGGACCCGAAAGTGTAGCGTGAAGGTTCTTGTCACGCATGCTTGTTGAGTGTGTCCCAGAATATTTATTTGGACTCCGGACATATGTAGGCCTTTCCGTAGCCTGTGTGGAACAGTTGTTGCAGCGACGATTGACAGACAATTCAACACTTGCTCTTCTGAGTTCTCTGATCCTCGGACGCGCCCGTTAAGCCCTCAGTCGTCCCGGCTATTCAAATGTTTTAGCACACTTGTTCGCGATGTCTTCTTTGATCGATAAGAATTGTAAAGCGTACTAACGTATCGGAAGATTAAAGCCTCGTGGAGGAATGGGCACGAAGGCTAGATCTAATGATTAATCAGTATGTACATTGCAGCTTGTTGCACAAATCACTCCACTGTCTCCGTCTGATAAATATGTTCGCACAATGTAGTCTTTGGAGTAGTGGAAAACTTAACTGCTCCCCCATAGTTGCCTGGCCTTCGATCTCCGCTAACATCAGAAGACTGACGTGTGAAGTGAAAACGGACAGTTCCCGCTAGATCTCTTCCGTGTGTGACATATCGGCCTGCTTATCATTCTTCACGTAAACGAGGAAATAGTGGCCACGGGAGGGAATTCAGAAGTTACAAGGCCTACTCCGTGTACTGATGCAAAAGGGGACTTCAGCTTAGTTGAGGAGACCGATGACCTTGTTCCATGATTAAGCGGAGAGTTCGTGGAAGATGCCTTAGGTATGCCACCCGAGTCAATATTACTATCGTCCGGTTTGCAACGAAGACGATATTCTTTCCCAGTTACAAGGTCACCATACTGTACGCTGCGGCTACGCGCATTGAGCGCAGATCCATGGTAGGAATGTTACTGAATTACACACAAAATCTGGTTTCTCAACGTCGTGGAGAACCGTCACGCGTCATCAATAGTCTCCGGCAGTCAGACCTTGAAAGAAAGAAGCAAGACGGTCATTGCTTCTTTTTCAAGCGTCATCGATCCATCAGTCGTAATGTTGACATGTTGTTCTTTGTTCTGGACCCCACCAATCCCTGATGACTGACCAAGATGAATTTCCACTTGTGAGGCATTAATATTGGCGATTGGGCTGCTAAATCCATTGGTGTGCGACTGCACAGTGGAACAGCGCGGGCTGTGCCCGCTCAGAATTTGGAAAACAAGAAAGACAATTCCGATGATCACAGATGAGATCTCTGACCAGCTTCGCTATGGTCGACCCCTCCAAACCCTGCACGCTGGTCAAGAAGTCCAGCGTTTTCCTCGTAATCTACACATGTAGCAGAGCCAGTCAAGAACCCGAGCGTACGCGTTTGGACGATAACTCGCAGATATCCCAGACTCCAGAGTACCGATAATTTCGGAGGCTGTGCTGCCCAGAATACTTCGAATCTGATTATCTGAAATGACAAAGTCACACACCATAGTGAAATGTGCTGCCCTACATATCAACATGAGCGCAAGCAACCCAAGTGACGGATGTATCAAGCTCACATAAACGTAAACTACTTTAGGAAGATTGTCCCTGTTGGTAGAATTTGAAGGGCTTATTTATGCGCCAGTGAACTGGACGGGGTCAGTATCTCAGTACCACACAAACCTTCTGGATCAACGCCAACAACTGCCGGTTAATTCGGAGACTCTGGCATTCGTAGCTTCTAAATGTCCAAGCGGTTGAGCCTGAACCATAAATTCTCCAAGGAGGTTGCGCAGATGCCACAGACCCATTGACCTCACATGTCGACGGACGGAGCATGCCAGAGTTCAGCGTATTTATCGCATGCCGATTTATGAGAACAAAACGTCGCGATGTTTTACATGCGGCAAGTTCGCATGATGATGCAGACTTCGTCTTCGAGCAGACCACGGAATCTAGTGGTAAATTCATGTGTGATATTTTGCGAGTTGATCACAGTGGAGAAAAATGATGGTCTGCTGACAATCAAGAGAGCTGACTCAGCACACCAGACGTTGACTTCTACCTTCCATCAACAGCAAACGCTTAGTCTTCTTTGTCATCCCCGTTAGACTTACAGGAGTAGCAAGCCTGATATTCAAGCTGCATTTTGAGCAGGGCGGTTCAAGAGACGAGAGGAGTATGCATGCTGTCTATTAGCCCGTGGAGGATAGCGGCATTAGCATGCGCTCACATGCCATGCTCGCGCTCATTTGCTACAGATACGAAGGGCGCGTCTAACGCTATTTCATCTATACCATCCATCACTCGAAGGCACTGGAAGAATAGAGGCGGCGGCGGACAAAACCTCACTGAGCGCTACCGCAGGCTGGAAAACACTCTACGAGGGAAAAGTGCTTTTATGAAGCGACTCTCCCGAGAGGTCGAGGATGATGCATCCGAGGCCAAGTCGCCCCCGTTGACATCCCCTTCGCGCTCCGGTGCGCCAACAGCTCCTGGTACCATCGCGGGCTTTGTGATCCCCGAAGAACCCGTGCCGCCATCAGATGAAGGTACATTTTTGCACTAAAGCCAAGTTCCCATTGTCTAACATATATGCAAGAATGTTGCATGTCTGGATGTGCAATTTGCGTCTATGACCTTTACGAGGAATCTCTGGAGGCTTACAAGGAATTGATTGCTACCTTGCGCTCGTCGCTTTCTGCACTCTCAATACCAGAATCTGAGTGGCCAGAACGCGTTAGAACCAATACACCAGCTGCAGCAAAGAGTACCCTCAGCGCATTCGAAGAAATGGAGCGTCAGTTGAAAGAGAAGAGGGAGCGGAGAGCTGCAGTTGAAGCCGAGAGTTAGTTCGTGGCCACTAGCTGGGGCTAGCCAGTACTAACGTTCGGTTTCGGATAGAAAGGGTGAGAGGAGAATTACTCTCAGACGATACGGAGATGTCTCCTATAAACATTCGGATGTTGTACGAAGGCATTAGATGGATACTATTCCCGAAACGTTGAGATCATATTTTGCACTTCCCATTTTGCGGTACACTAGTACTATAGCTAGTCATGATCAGCTTATAGGGCTCATTCATACGTTCTATGTACATTGTATATATCTGATTCGAACACGATTCGCAGATAATCACATTCAAATTACACTGTTCAATATGTACCGATTCTGCCTCCGCCACTTGAGGCCCCTTGTCGTCTACCACCATGACTTCTAGCACAGCGTTCAAGACCTTCTCGCTAGCGAACGACGTATTCGAAGTTTCGCCTCAAGATGAGATATATGCCTTTGATGTCGAGGCTAACAAGCGGATAAACCGGGAGGCACCATGGGATAAGGAGTATGTTGGCATAACCCCATATCACGCGAGCGTACCATTCAATGACCTCCCTAATAGCCCGCAATACTTCAAATCATGCAAGATCTCAGCCGTTGCCCTGATAAAGATGGAAAGCTCGAACAACTGAGGTTTCGACGGGCGATCTGACGCTGGTTCTTCTGCAGGTCATTCATGCACGATCAGGAGTGCCACATGAGATCATGGGACTCATGCAAGGCAAGGTGATGGGCAACTCGCTGGTCATCATGGACTCCTTTGCACTTCCTGTGCAGGGCACGGAGACGCGTGTAAACGCTGCGAATGAAGCTAACGAGTACATGGTAAAGTATATTCAGGAGAGCGAGAAGGTATGGATTTGAGCCCTGTAGGCAACCTGCGCTCACTCTCGTTTAGGCCAAAAGACTGGAGAATGCCATTGGCTGGTACCACTCACATCCAGGCTATGGATGCTGGCTTTCGGGAATAGATGTGGACACCCAAATGAACAACCAGCAGTTCCAGGATCCTTTCGTGGCCGTAGTGGTGCGTCCATCATCATGCCCTGGCCCGATCTACTGGTCTGACCCTTGGTGGGGTAGATTGATCCCAATCGCACAATCTCCGCCGGAAAAGTCGATATCGGTGCCTTCCGCACGTATCCACCAAATTATACGCCTCCTAACGTATCAGCTTCCGAATATCAGTCCATTCCCCTGAACAAAATAGAAGACTTTGGTGTACACGCGAACCAATACTACCCACTAGATGTTGAGGTGTTCAAATCGAGCTTGGACACTGAGCTGCTCGGTCTGTTGTGGAACAAGTACTGGGTCAACACACTCAGCCAGAGTCCTTTGATTTCAGTAAGTAGCTTTTTCTAGTTTCCTTTATTTAACTATACAACATGCGCACAGAACCGGGCGTATGCAGTATCACAGATCGTAGATTTGCATCAGAAACTCTCGAAGGCCCAGACCTCAGTGTCTAGCACACGGGCACCCGTGCCAACACTGAAGGGACAGGATGAGAAGGCATCAAGTGTCCCCAAGGTAGATCGTCGTCCAATCCTATGCGCTCTGACTCAGTGCTCCTCGTTACAGAAGGAAGAAAAGAAGAAAGAAGACAATCAACTTGCGAAGGGTGTGAAGGATAGGTGGATTTTTGTGCAGTCCCATCCATCGTCAAGCTTATATTTCCCCTCGCAGCACAAAAATTGCCGCAGAAGCTCAGCATGGTTTGATATCTCAGGTATTGAAAGATATCATTTTCTCTTCGCGACCAAGTCAGCAGGCAGGGGCCATTCGCGTCACAGAGATGATAGACACTGCAATGACTGTCGAATAGATCTGCATTTTCCGGACATTCCGTATGTATCAGCTGTAAAGCATACAGGATATTTTATATCAATATTACGAAGAGCCTATCTGCGACCCAGATCGACGATAAGTGCGCATACGAGGGCGTTAATCTACGTCCTGTTCGAATTCAGTCTTTCGCTCACTATAATCTTTCTTCGTCTCCAGTGGATTTGTCATGAGAGGCAAAGTTGACATTTATTTGTTCTTGGAATACACCTGGCATATGTGACCTTGCTTCGCAAGGTGAATCTGAATCTTGAATCATATGCCCGCTACGATCCCCAGACGTAGTGACTCGATTCTCTCACCTTGCCTAATTAGCCATTTGCATTCGACAGAACCCTCGATGAGACACGAAATTACACCTAGTAATAGAATAAGTCAGCAACACTCAGCAGCTAGCAGCAGCAACGGCGACAACGACGACAACATCATCGAGACCGACCTGGCGGAGCACGCTGACTATGACGAACCTGGAGATAGCATATTGGAAGGACCTAGAGCTGAGACCACAGTGGGATGTCAAGTTGGTGCATACCCCTCGTGAGTTATCATTTCTCTGGTATACTTCAATCACTCAGTGTGGTGTCTTCGAAGAACGATCTCGCGCACGCATACATGCGTTGGCAAACGCGCTCGACGTTCCGGGCCTCCCCCGCCTTGACCGACTTTATATATATACGCTTCTTACTGACGATCCCCTCACACTTCCGACGATGTTCCCCCCAGCGCTTGTCCAAGATTCGAGGGCTGTGTCAAAGTATTTAATTCAGTCGCTGCCACCTTTTATGCACCAAGCGACCCAAGTGGTGTTGGTGGAATGCAACGCGAACACATTCGTGCGACACCATCATGGCGTCGAGGTGCTGCGCGTAACGACTCTGTCTTCATCAATACTGCCAGTGAAGATGGGATCGATGGGGTGAAAGTTGGGCGTGTTCTGTGTTTTTTCTCTCATTCCGATACCGTCAGGAGATTTCCCCCTACGGCCTCATCTATTGGTTCGAGCTCATTGCAAACGCGTCGGATTTAGACACCGGCATGTGGATGGTACACCCTTCCTTGCATGCAGGCTCCCGAGAGCTCTCTGTTATACGCGTTAATACCATCATTTGCGCGTGCCACCTCTTATCAATTTTTGATGCCGATTTCGCTCCGGAGAATACCACACCCCACAACGTTTTGGACTCATGGGCTGGTTTCTATGTCAACAAATTTGTAGATCATTACTCGTTTGAAATAGCGTCTTAAAGATTTCACTCGATGCTCGGTCTTGGATGATTTCTTGTCAAATCTTGGCCGTTCTTTGTCTTAACGAATTCTTAGTATCTCAGATCTCAGCTCCTTAACAACAATGCGGTGATGTTTCGCCCAAAGGCGCCTAAGGATGTTTTCCTGATGGCCAGAGGCTGGAGGTGAGACTCCCCCCTCCTGACAGACAATGACGATGCTTGATGCATCCTCGCCATACCCCAGACTCCTGATCTGCTTTTGTGAGTCTTGACTTAGACACTATTACAGCGACTTGCAGATCCGCCCTGATGAATGTATTTGTTTGCAGTTACCCCCCAGATCCGAACAGTGCCAGCAGGATGCCAGCGCTGCACTCCGCTGGGCCGGATAATCGCAAGAATATCGATGTTCATACGTTTATATATACTGCATTGTTTCCGCAGACCCTCGGGTTCTGCCAGGATCTGCCAACATTCCCGCGGGAGAATTTTGCTGTCCCCCCCATCAAGCCAATGGTGCCCATCGATATTGAATGTATGCCCCTCCGGTCCACCGCTTCCCACTGCTATAAGATCTGCACCGTTCTTCTCACCTCACTGTTGGAAAACAAGCCTTCCCTTTTGTCGTTTTGAACGATTTCTCCTCTCTACGATTTTAAACGATTTCTCCTCTACGATTTTGAACGATTTCTCCTCTTTACGATAAGAAAATGGTTGATGGCACCCATGCGATCGATGACTTGCCCACCGGCGTACCCTACCATGCCCGTGATGATCTTGAGAGGAAATTACTGAGGAAGCTTGATTTGCGTACTATGTTCATAATCATGGTTATGAGTACCATGAACAGCGTGAGTCCGCTATTTGGCGAACTCTATCGGCTAACTTGGTACTTACTGCGCACCCATGATTAGATCGACCAAGTAAACATTTAGTATGTTACGTGTTATCGTACTCGCTTGAATCTCATGCCGTCTACAGCAGTGTTCGGTTGGCAGGTTACGAGGCCGACCTGCGCCTGCAGGGGAACCAATACGCAGCGATCTTGTCCATTATATATGTGGGCTTCATTATCATGCAATTGCCAGCGTAAGTTGCGTCCATCATTGAGGGATAGGTCAGTGTGACATTTTCTTTCAGAAATATGTTTCTGCATTGGATGCAAAAACCTGCTGTCTTTCTTCCTTCTTGTGTGGTGGTATGGGGTGGAGTATCAGTGTTAACAGGTTTGTGGACACTAGTCGTTCATGAAAGTGAATGCTGATGTTGCCTAGGGATCACAAAAAAGTACACATTCCCGTTTTGCATCATTCTAGTATCTGATAGTACCACCCGAGTTATACGATGGCTCTTGTCAGCCGCTTATTTCTTGGCTTTGTCGAGGGGCCCTTTACCCCCGGTGTCATATTTCTCCTATCTGGATGGTACAAGCGAGACGAACTCGCCTTGAGGATTAGTGTTATTTTCTGTGGAACCATTCTCAGCGCTCTTTTCGGAAGCGTGATATCATCTTCTGTAGTACTTACGAAGATGCAGGGAGTACTTGGTCAAGCTGCATGGAGGCGAGAAACATTCGTCTCTGTTACTCACTGAAGCTGAAAGATTTGTAGATGGTTATTTTACATTACGGGCAGCATCACCATCTTGGTCGGGATTTGCGCGGTGTTCATACTCCCTAATTTCCCGCACAACACCAGATGGCTCACTCCGGAGGAAAGAGCACTTGCCGTCTCTCGCCTCGCAGATGATGCTATGCCTGAGAAACAGACGACCATGGAAGGACTGTGGGATGCTGTGTCTGACTGGAAGGTGTGGTGGTTTTCAACCGCACTTATTTTCCAGACTATAGGACAGTCGTTCACCCTTTACTTCCCGACGATCGCCTCTACTCTGGGATATAATTTGAGGGACACTTTGCTGCTCACCATTCCTCCGTGGGTGTGCTCTACGATATTTTCATTGGCTCTTTCAAGGTCGGTGAACCATTTCTATCAAACTTCGCGACTCACGGACGATCAGGCACTCTGACAAGATGCAAAGGCGTTACATTTACGTTTTGGCCGCCAATGTAATCGCTATGCTTGGAATCATCATATCCATCTTTACGATGAACACGGCTGCGCGCTATATTTCGATGTAAGTAGTAACATATCTCATAAATTTCTGCCTCTTGTGCTCAGAAACGTCAAGGTGCCTGATGGCTCAAGCCGTAGCCGGTTCTCCGGTGCTCTGGGGTTGGATCAACAACACTTTCGCCAGAGAACCTGCGAAACGAGCTGTTGCTATTGCTTTAATTAATGGACTGGCGCAGACAGGAAATATCATTGGATCGTTAGTGGCACTGATTTCTCGCTTTCGCTGATTATCCACAATTGCACGTATCTCACAGGTTCGTCTGGCCGTCCAACTGGGGTCCGACATATCGTTATTCCTATGGCATCTGCATCGCAGCACTCGGGGTGTCAACGGCCATGCTTGGCATGATGCATTTGTATTTGAGGCATCTAAACAAGCAGATTGAAAAGAATGAGCAGGATACGAAGGATATTGACGAGCTCAGGCACCCCATTGGTTTTAGATATCTAGTGTAGTCGAGGTTGATGTGTCTCGGGACTTGTATTTGAGGCATTTGAATAAGCAGGTTGAAAAGAATGAGCGGGATACGAAGGATGTTGATGAGCTTAGGCATCCCACTGGTTTCAGATATCTAGTGTAGTCAAAGTTGATCTGGCTCTGGGACTTGTAGTTTGGGCATGGGAATACCTGGATCGGCGATATTTGTGTATTCAATAACCTTCTGGCGCTTCCGGGCATCGATAACGATAGATGCAAATGTTAAGGTATATGTGGTGTCAGGTTACGGCTCCTCCAGACACCTCTACCGGGGACCGGTTGACTTCTTCACCCGAGTACCACTGTCGAGTGGTATCGCAAGGAGGCAGCTGGCCTAGAGACTCGCGCAAGTGGTCGCGTCACCCCGGCTCTTCTCGCCAGTACGCATAGAACAAGGAAAGGACCTTGTGAAACTCGAGGAAGTGGCCACTGTTGGCATTCGAGATGGTCCAACCTTGATTATTTGAGGAACATCTAAGCACCCCGTCGTAGTTAGGCTTGAGAAGATTCATCACTTCTCTCTTAGGCCAACTGTTGAAGCCCGCTGGCTGCCACTGCTCAGCGAATGGCAGAGAACACTCATCTTTGCTTCGGATTTTCTATATTCAAAGCGAGCAGTCTCAGAGGTAAGAGCTTGTTTGGATCCCGGAACCAAGTCTGCAGTCGATTTTGCCTTAGACCTCGAGGCGTAATAATGATGTTATGGGTGACTTGGGTATACAACTGCTCTGTGGAAAGTTCTATATTGCCCCTCATTGCCCTCGTATGCGCTGAAACACCCATTGACGCGGGTGGGCGTCTGTAACCTAGAGTCTGCCTGCGACCGATCTTCAAGAGTTCGATTGTGGCGCTTCAAATTCACGCTCCGCGACAGCCACAAACAATGTCAAATAACAATGTCAAACCTTGGTGTAGACAGTGGTCTCGCCCTCCTCGACAACGTCAACGCCTCAAGAACAAGTCAATATCAAAGTGAGCAACTCGTTTACGACATTTTCATGCATTCGGAGAGCTCTATCGAGGAAAGCACGTTTAGAAACATGTTTTTTCTTGATGGATGTTGCTCTTCCTGTCTGGATATGTGCTGATATATTTCGTACCAGATGGGCCTTCAAGAATTCCAGGTCGTGGGACGTCACTTGCCCACCACGAATGAGCCCAACCCTAAAATCTACCGCATGCGCATCTTTGCGCCCAATGAAGTCGTTGCGAAATCGCGGTTCTGGTATTTCCTAAGGTACGCCAGCCAGCCAGATTTTTGGGGCGCATGTAACAGCCACCTAGGCAATTGAAGAAGGTCAAGAAAGCCAGTGGTGAAGTTATTGGCGTCAACGTTGTGTGTATCCCTTGCAGCCGTTCAAGTGGCAGGCGGAACGGGATTGCTAACGGTCTATATGACCTGTGTTACAGATTCATGAGGCGAAGCCTCTGAAGGTCAAGAACTTCGGTATCTGGCTCCGCTACGACTCGAGATCGGGAACCCACAACATGTACAAGGAGTTCCGTGACCTCTCTCGTGCTGATGCAGTGAAGAGCCTTTACCAGGACATGGCTGCTAGGCACCGTGCCCGCTTCCGGTCGATCCACGTATGCCCTGAGTTCTCCTGTCCTTTGGATGTCATCTTGATTTCTTTATTTCTTCAGATCCTCCGCGTTGTTGAGCTCGCCAAGTCCGATGATGTCCGCCGCCCATACATCAAGCAGCTCCTTACCCCCAACCTCAAGTTCCCCCTTCCCCACCGTGTTGGAAAGACTGCTGCGACTTTCGTTGCTACTCGTCCTTCCACATTCTGATTTTCTGTCACGATTTGAGGGCAGCACGGAGTGTGGATTTGCATGCATACCTAAGTACGGGTTCATATGTAAATTTTATTCGTCCTGCGACGGTCGATATTCACATGCATATATGACATCCAAGCTCATGATTTCCATCGATGGCGAGATCTTTAGGTGGTCAGAACCCGGTAATATGGGACATCCTGTCACAGGCGCTTCCACAACAACGGAGCTAGTCAGCATGATCTTTGCAACCCGCCCAGAGCTCCTGTCGAGTAGCTGTGACGCTCTTGTGTTCCCTCAAATGCGATTGATAGTGTATGCTAACCAGAAATAACACAAATTACTGCTAGTAATACTAATAGGTAGACTGGTGGTACGATTGAGTATTTGTGGTTGATCAGATATCGGTTGGCCAGTTTGGAGTTTACCTTGACATATATACGCATGGTACATCCATAATCTATAGCTATCCATGATGTGAACCCTTCGTTGATATGCTGTGTTGAGCGCAGCCGCAGCTTGCCGGCATGCCATGCGGCTCACTGTCATTAGAAAAGACTTCTAAATCCAAGTAAGTTGCTGATAGCTTTGCGCTACCTCCATTGCACGATGATCGTCTCTCCACAGGATTCTGTAGATTCAACTACCTCTGACCTCAAAGCTCTCCCAGACACCGAGAATGAGCTTGCTACACAACTTCCTGGGGATGCAGTGCGCAAGATCTTCATTAATTGCCTGTGCTACGTAGTTGACCGATCTCTCTTGCAGCCTCCTCCGTCATATTATAGCGACACCTTGGGGCAAGATACAGCCACGAATACATCCTCTTCCAGCCCTCTAGTTCAGCCCACGTTCAAATCTAAACCAACAAATTACTTGAATCTCTTCAGTCAGCATAGCTCTGTCAAGGGGGAATACGTCATAGACCCTTGCATGAACATCCCTACTTCTCTTCTTCCACCCCTGCGTCCGGAAGAGAGCGAGGCAGACAGGAAGAATCTGTCCTTGCACTCGAAAAATGGATCTGTCAATGCAGATGTATGGCTACTCAGTGCTCGAGATACCCAATCTTTCGATTCTAAGAGACCCACAAAACGCACGATACTCGACGTTGGCTCTGAACACTGTAGTGTTACTGTGCGGGTTGTATGTACTCCATTTGATCGTCTGTAATTCCTTGTTGATTTGAATGCTAGCAAACGATTCACGGGGCTGCCCCGTTCTTGCTGACCATTTCCGCGAGGCATGGCAGTGTGAACGTCACTCTTCCGCGCTCCTTCAATGGTCTCCTTCTTCTCTCGACCAGGCACGGCTCCATCTCACTCACCGATACCCTCTCCGAGAACTGCACACATTTGAGTCAGGTGGATTTGACTCGAAGATACTTCGTTGGGGACTTTTCCACGGTTGATGACAGTCATTGGACTGGAGATGAACTGCGGGTTGAAGCAGAACAGGGAAGTATCAGGGTAAAGTATATTGAAGAGAATACCAGCGCAGACCATACCAGTAAAGGAGGGCTTTTGAATCGGTTATTCAGGTGTAGTGGTCGTTTCTCGGAGTTACTTGTGCGACTGTTTCATGTGAAACTTGCAATCAGTACCATGTGATGTTGATAGACCAACAGCTGCCTCATGCCTGTCTTCTTTGCTTCCGTCATCAATCGCCGCAGTACGCAGCCGCAGCACCGCAGCATTCCGTCCGTGTATTTGGTATGTTCGCGAACTCACACAATAATTTTCCTTCGACGATTTTACCTCTTCCTCCTCCTTCTCCACCACCACCACCACTGGTTTCTGATGATCATCCCAGAGAAGCAGCCCCAGAATGAGCGTGCAAAGGTGGCCGAGGCCGAGCAAGATCAATCAGAGGCGGTCATAAATGCCATGGATGTTCGTGGATAAGATGTTTCCTAGACAATATTGTTAGCATTGACCACTGTCCACAGGATGCACTACCTCCAGCATATTCAAATCATGTACAACGCTCACAGATTGGAAGCTCGTGTTCCACGGAGTTTCAACCTCCCTCCAAGCCTATCAATTTCCTCTCACTTATCCTCAAGGATAAACCCATACGAGGCTCTTATGTGATCGACCCTCTGATGCAAATACCCCTCAATCTACTTCCTCCATTGAATGCTGGAGAAACAGATCAGGACAGGAAAAATCTGTACCTTCGCACAAAGGATGGGAGTATCAACGCTGATATCTGGTTGATCGGTCAAGAGGAAGCGACTCCTAAGAACGGAAACCGCACTACCCTCTCGCTAAGCTCCAAAGATGGAAGTATCACGGCTAAGATTGTGAGTGTTGATAATCACGAACAGTGCGCCGTCTGATGCACTCTAGAATACGGTCAAGGTCGTCGCTCCATTCCTGTTGGACATTTATGCACGCGACGGACGAGTGACTGTCCTTCTACCTCGGTCATTCCACGGTTTGCTTCTCCTGACCACCAGGCAAAGTGCGAAGCTTTCCGACGATCTCCTGCAGCGGAGCACGACATTAAGCACTGTCGAGAAAACGCAGCGATATTTCGTCGGTGACCTTTTCGCATCGAATGTTTGGGGATGATTGGAATGGGGACGAGCTCAAAGTTATGTCTCGGGATGGCAGAATTATGATCAGATACACAGACGAAGTTGAGCTGCCGAAAAGTGGTTTCTTCAGTCGAATATTCAGCAGCTAGATCACCTACGTGAAACTCTGCGTATATAATATATATGAGGCAGGCATTATGTTCATTTTCTGCAAATGCACATACTTGGTCTTGCTCCTAACGAAAAACTACAGGCAAGTCACTAGTCAACATCACCACAGATAAAAATAAACATGGGCTATGTAAAGGTTTAACGGAACATGCCGCAGTAGACCTGCACGGTAATGTCTCGTCGAGAGCCCGTCTGTCATAGACTCTACTCACGCCCCAGGGCCCGGCGGCAGTTACGTTGTGGCTATGAGGATAAAGATAATCAGCTCCGAAACCCGATGATCCATCGATCATCTCCGACTCAGATCGGCATCGTCCGAAGTACCCTTTTATCAGGGCAACCTTTGCAAACCTTCGTGACTCTCAGTCTCTCTCTCTTATCCATCATGTCTAACGTTTACGTGAGTTTCGTATTGGCGATATTCGCAATGAAAGGGAGACTCGTATCTGACCTATCTGATTTTCATAGTTCGACATCACCATCAATGGCAACGCCGCTGGGCGCATCGTCTTCAGGTTGTATGATGAAGAAGTACCGAAGACCGCGAGGAACTTCCGCGAGTTGTGCACCGGTCAAAACGGTTTTGGATATGCTGGCTCTAGCTTCCATCGCATCATTCCCTCCTTTATGCTTCAGGGTGGTGACTTCACCAGGGGAAATGGAACTGGTGGCAAGTCCATCTATGGCGAGAAGTTTGCTGGTGAGTGTCCTAGTAGCGTTAGGAGTACGGCATCCGATCGTGATATTTTAGATGAAAATTTCAAACTCAAGCACACTAAGCCCGGACTTCTGTCCATGGCGAACGCCGGCAAGAACACTAACGGCTCGCAGTTCTTCGTCACCACCATCGTCACCAGCTGGCTCGACGGTGCTCACGTAGTGTTCGGTGAGGATATCACCACGGAGCTGTCGATCAGAACTAACGTGTGTCTTAGGTGAGGTCGTCGAGAACATGGCTCTTGTGAAGGCTATCGAGAAGTATGGGACTGAATCTGGCAAGCCCAAGGCTGAGATCAAGATCTCCGCCAGCGGTACCGTGTAAGACATGTGATTAATGCAGACAGCAAGAAGATACTTTTATGCGTCACGAATTGTACGTTTTGGCATTATAGATATTTGGAGAAAAGCAGTGTGACCTTGTCCGTATCGATATGCAATCCAGAAGATTAGATCCAATCATCACGAATCGTTACGTTCACAATGTCCACAATTGGTGTTCTATTCACAGGCTATTTTGTACCATCATGTTGCCATCAACTTTCAGATCAGTGACTTGCCAACTTTTCTTTCGGATTCCCCCTACCCCTTGATCGCCATGGGGCCGATGATCCCCGTGTTTCAGCCAGGAATGGCGTATACAACAGTACTAGTGCAGTTGAATCGCATATGCGAGGCTAGTAGCACCAACTTGGAACGTCTAGTATGCACAGTACTACATCACGTCCAGGATGTTTTGGAGTTTCAGTGAAGGTATAGCGTTAATGACCTGTGTTTGCCTTCGCATAGGTTGGTGATTGCGGGAAGGACCGTTAAACACAGCTGTTATATAATGGATCACTGCCCCTTCTCAACGCCCTTCTTCTGTTGTATATTGCCTCATCGTAATGTATACTACTACTGACTCGGAAGCACAGCAGATGTGAGTGATACACACATAGATCGACAATGTATATTTATGATGACTGAATATTTCCAGGCTGTTGTGCATTTACGCCATTCTGGCGGGAAATAGTAACTACTAGAGGCTTTTTATCTTTGGTCTCAGGACAATAACGCGATATTCTAGGTATCCTGATATACGACCATATGGTGACCCTGCCAGAGGAAGTCGCTTTTATTTGGTGTCGTCCGAAGGCACTGTCTGCGATGCTATTTCTCGTCAATCGCTATGTCGCTCTGCTCGGCAATATCTGTGCCTTAGTTATGGATTTCCTGCCTATTTCAGATGAGGTTCGATTATTTCGTTATTCATGTACCTAGCTAGCAGGCTCACAACGTATTTCTGTAGAGGTTTGTTTCACTCTGGTTCTTGAATATCCATTGTTTTTCTCAACAAAGATTTAGCTGTTCGAAATATACGCTAGTCAGACAACTGCTCCTGTTGTTTCAAGGAATCATGGTTTGCCGTGAGTAGAAGTTTATTGCAAAGAAAATCATATGCTGACAATTTCAGTCATATTGACCATTCGCACTTATGCTCTCTACGGCTGTAGCAAGCGCCTGCTTGCTTGTATGATAATAATCATGGTTGCTCTTGGGGGAGGAGCTTCTGTATGTGTTCGCATAGAATTTACACTTAAAAGTGTACTGACCGTTTCTAGGCGGGAACTTTTGGACATTTTTCAAGCAATGCTACCATCTTGCCAGGAGTTGGCTGCTATGAAACGTATACAGCACAGATGTAGGCCATCCTCTTCGTCGCTCTGCGCGCCTGCTCAAACATCGTTGCAGAGCCGTCCGTCAGTGAATTCCAAGTCACATTGCATGCAACTTAACGCCATGACCTTACCCAATTTCAGGTGTTGGGCTGGCATGGCTGGCAGAATTTGTCTTTGAGTTATTCATATTTGTTCTCATAGTGTACAGGATTTGCAAAACTAGAGGTTTGTTGCGGTCATCTCTGGCCACCAGGAGATACATTATTGACATCATATTTCACGATGGTGAGTTTTCGTTGAATCGGTGTTGTAAGCACTGAATCAACCGAACGCAGGCGCGATGTATTTCGGGTGAGATTACAGGTGAGGTCGTGACTCGAGCGAATCTGATCCACGTTCCCTTAGAGCGATGGTACTGTGCAATATACCGAACATCCTGACATATTACGTGAGTCAACAAATAGATATTGATGGAGTCGCAAATGCTCACAGATTAATCAGTCTGGTTCAGTGAGCATATAGACCCGTATCTTATATTTAAGTTGACTATTTCCCGATGATTGCAAGGCTGCCACTGCAGGCATGCTGTCCACATTTACTAGTTGGTGAGTGTTTGTCAGTGGTTACGATAAACACGGATCGACCTCAAATATGACCTCCAGCATGTCCGTTACTCTCATCTCTCGGCTGATGCTTAACCTGCACAAATCCGTTGGCGTTGGCGTTTTCTCCACCTCCACCTGGGATGACGATAATACCCTCCCTGTCCTTACCACCAGGGTCAACGTACAGCTCGCGATTTCCTCGCACCATGGTTAGGCTGGTATGGGATTCTATTTCTGGATGCTGAGTTTTGGAGATTCTTGTTGCGGGTGGAAATATTTCTTGATAGTCCCAACCGAAAATCATACGTGGTCCAGTCTTCTGATACCATCTTGGGGCGGCTTCGTGGTTTCCCGTGTTGCGGAAGCCAGTGCTGTCGCGCACGCAGGCCGTGTGGGCTGAAGGGACGAATGTCTTCATTTGTCCATGGTCTGTCCAGGGGAGACTAGTGTAAACTCGTGTTAGATACTCGATCTCAGCGCCCTAGCGAACGTCTCGTGGTCCACCAAAGCTTGGGAGTAAAATCGGAAGTATTGTGACCATGTAACATCGCGTAGCTGTTGCAACGGAGACGAACTGTAATCAAGCCTCTCACGATAAGCTTATAAATAAATTCCCTCTGAAATTATGCTCGAGAAATTGTGATCGCATTATAATGGGTACACACTCGTAACCGCTACCAACAAGGCAACTACTTACACGTTGAGAAGACGTTGTCCTATGCTGCTGATAGTGGTGTCTAACAACAGAAAGTGACTCTGGCGCCAGAATCGACAATATTCAAGAAACAAAATTATCAAGGAAATTGTAATGCACAGCCTAACTCGACTCGATCGGAGATTGGGGGTGCAAGTGGATTATTTCCGCTGCGTTATTTACCATTTCAGGTAATTTCTTGTGTAAGATGATTCGTTGCCCTTCGTGCATAACCACCGGAGCGAACCGCTCAACGTACTGAAGAAGAAGTGATGCATGGCGGCCTGAACAGGTCTGTCGTCAATGGTGAAACACGCCCATCAGTGATGGATCAACTTGAAACGTGTATGCACAGCACTATATTACGTCTACGATGCTTTCAAGAGTCGTCGACTGCCAGATTCCGCAAAGTTAACCACGTGTGTTTGCCTTTGCAGACTTGCAAACATAGCACTTAGTTGGTGATTACGGGAAGGACCGTTAAACAGAGGCGGTATATAATGTATCGCTGCCCCTTCTCGACGTCCTTCTGTTGTAAATTGCCTCATCGTACTAATGGATCCTACTGACTCGGAAGCGCAGCAGATGTAAGTGATACACACATAAATCGACCAGTATCCTGATAGCGACTGAATATTTCTAGGTTGTTCGGCATTTACGCCACTCTAGCGGGAACCAGTACTAGGGCTCTTTATCTTTGGTCTCAGGATGATGACACAATATTCTAGGTATCCTGATATACGACCATATGATGACCCTGCCAGAGGAAGTCGCTTTTATTTGGTGTCGTCCGAAAACACTGCCTGCAGTATTATTTCTCATCAATCGCTATGTCGCTCTGCTCGGCAATATCTGTGCCTTAGTTATGGATTCCCTGCCTGTTTCAGATGAGGTTTGATAATTTGTCGTTCGTATACGCGACCAGCAGGCTCACAGTTTGTTTCTGTAGAGGTTTAATTCTGGTTCTTGAATATCCGCTGTTTCGCTCAACAAAGTCTTAGCTGTGCGACATCTACGCTATTTAGACAACTACTCGTGTTTTCCCAAGCAGTCATCGTTAGCCGTGAGTAGAAGTTCTTTGCAAGAAACTCTTATACTGAAATTTTCAGTCATAATGACCATTCGCACCTATGCTCTCTATGGCCGTAGCAAGTACCTCCTTACTTGGATGATAATTGTCATGGTTGCTCTTGGGGGAGGAGCTTCTGTATGTGTTCACATACATAGAATTTAAAGTGTACTGATTGTTTGTAGGTGGGAACTTTTGGACATTTTTCAAGCAATTTAATCGTCTGGTCGGGTGTTGGCTGCGATGAAACATATACAGCAGAGATGTGCGCCATTCTCTTTGCCATTTTGTGTGCCTGCTCAAAAGTCATCGCAGAGCTGTCCGTCAGTCAATTCTACGTCATATTTGCATGCAAATTGATGTCATGATTTGCAGGGCTTGGGCTAGCATGGCTGGCTCAATTGATCTTCGATTTACTCATCTTCGTCCTCACAGTATACAGGATATGCAAAACTAGAGGTTTACTACGGTTATCTCTGATCGCCAGGAGAAATGTGGTTGAAATCATGTTTCAAGATGGTGAGCTTTTTGTTGCATCGGTTTTGTAAACGCTGAATCAACCGAACGTAGGTGTGATGTATTTCGGGTGAGGTTACGGCTGAGGTCGTAATTCGAGCGAATCTGATCCGCATTCTCTTAGAGCGATGGTACTGTGCAATATACCGAACATCCTGACGTTCTACGTGAGTCAAGGAATGAATATTGATAGATTCGCAAAGCACTTACGGGTCGAATCAGGTCGGTTCAGTGAGCATATAGATTCGCATCTTATATTTAGGTTGACTATTTCCTGGTGATTGCAAGGCTGCCACCGCAAGCATCTTGTCCCCATTCACTAGTTGGTGAGTGCTTTTTTGCGATAAACACGGATCGATTTTACATATGACCTCCAGCATGTCCGTTACTCTGATCTCTCGGTTGATGCTTAACCTGCATAAATCCATCAACGCTGACATTTTCTCCACCTCCACCCGGGACGACGACTACGCCTTCCCTGTCCTTACTACCAGGGTCGACGTACAGTCCGTGATTTCCTCTCATAATTGTTAGGCTGGTATTGGATTCTGTTCTGGATTCCGAGTTGCGGAGATCCATGTTGGGAATCAAAAGCTGTTATTTTTGAACGCAGCACCAGCGTGACGGGATGGATGAACTGCACCCGTATCGGCGACTACTATGCATGCTTAGTGTAGAATCTCATTTATTTAGAAAGTATATTCATCAATCGCTGGCTCTCCACTCGTTGAACAGGAAGATAGTTATGGCGTTATATCTGCACATTTATTATTTGCGCGTTCCGGGGCTCGCGCGCTGCGCGTTTTCGGATCCAGGAGCTCCCGCGGTGCGCGTTTGCGTAAACCCAGAGCTCCCGCGGTGCGCATGTTTTGCGCAATTTCATTCCACTGCCAGCTGGGTGCTCAAAGTAAGTTATAGTGCTTTGACAATGACTTTGCTTGTGATAACCGAAACATACTATGTAACGAAGGTGCTCAAAAGATACTATTGGCATGAAGAACTAAACTTTTAGTGTAATCACTCAGTCGCAGTACCTATGGAGCATGAATGCTTCAGTTCACCTGTGCAGAAGTTCCACATGATTTGTTGAACTGCGATCGCCACACATGGAGGCAGTAAATCTTCAAGGTTCGTAACACGCACAATTATTGCGGTCATTCGTAAACTTTGGATGGTTGTGTGATAGGTTTGGCACATCGGGCCCAGACAGAGAAGATCAGGAGATGACTCGGAAGGAGGCAAGGTTGATGACTGCCAGTCAACTTGAAAAGGACTGATATCACTGTGTACGAGTGAGATGGACAATGTGCCTTGAATCCAGTACCATTGACCTCGTAAAATATATGTAAGCCTCAAGAAGGCCTTCAAATAAAAATTGAAGCCTCCGAGACCTGCCAAGAGGCTCGAGTAGCCGAACTTCTCGAGTGGACGAGGGTTGACTCTGCAGACTCTGACTCATTCATGGCGGCCTTGATTCTTGAATGAGCTCGAACTTGAAGTTTCTGAAGGTCTATCATTGGACGGCATCATGGTGGGTCATCTAGGCTGTAGGCAGAATGTTGTGATGGTGCGACCATCTATATGCTAGATGGAGCACAAGCAAAGAAGCGCTCGTACTGCAAGCTGAGCCTGCAGCTGGTCACGTGATTTGAAGTTGTTCTCGTCGTCACTCATCCACATCAAAGAACTTTGTAACTGGCGATGTTATTGCCTTCAGTCATAGTGTTGTTTTTTCAGGTGGACTTTTTCCATTGATGCATGCAGTCATTCTTTGCATGGTTTGCTAATAGGTCGGTGATATGATATATAAGGACTAGACAAGTGTCAGACCTCAGTCGTAGACAACGAACTATATTAGTATGTACCTAGACAAGTGTCAGACTATCGTAATGTTGTCAGTCTAGGTATCATACGGAGAAATAAGGAGACATACCCTCAGTCGTAGACAACGAACTGAGGAAAGAGAGAAAACTGAAAAGTAAACAGATATATAGTGGTTTGTATTCCTGTCCAATACTCCGCCAAGCCGTGTCGCGTTGTCACGTGCATATCCATGCGCCAATATGATATACATGTGTAACTCACCCTTGACTTGAAGCTTGAGAGACGGCCGTGCAGACGTTCGTGGAAGATCATTGAGCTTCTAGCGAAGGTCGATCGGTCAGCACTCTCTATTCGCAACTCAACTGATCTTTGACTTGACAGGTGAGTCATTCTCGAAATCTCGGCTGAATGTTATTGCGTTTCAGAGCCTCATGTTAAACATCCACTTCAAATTTTTTATTGGTTCTGTGTCGGTACGACGGTATCTTTGATTTAATTCTAGCAAACCTGCGTAGCTCACTCTATGTTCCTACTTAGTATGCGCTCGCGCTCAGGACATCAAAACCCCGCATATTATCTGGTAAGTTTTTTTTCGTTCTTTTTGACTATGTAACAGCACCTGTACTGCGCCGTCAAACTCGCATCATCTTCTTGAACCCTCCTTGTGCCATCCCTTACTCCTTGTGCCCTCTCTTCACTTCAGCATCTTCTTGCACTCTCCTGGCGCCTCCTGACACTTTGCTGGCACCTTCTCGTCCCCCTCTCGCCGTATCCGAACCCTCTCGCGCCCTCAGATAAGCATTTGCGCCCTTTTTCAATTTTTTTTACTAGTAGCATTTCCAACAATGTAACCTGTGACTTGCGGCCTCTCACAACACATCACTTCGTTTCCCCTATTTTGTATCCCGCGCATGCAGGCCGTGTGGGCTGAAGGGACGAATGTCTTCATTTGTCCATGGTCTGTCCAGGGGAGACTAGTGTAAACTCGTGTTAGATACTCGATCTCAGCGCCCTAGCGAACGTCTCATGGTCCACCAAAGCTTGGGAGTAAAATCGGAAGTACTGTGACCATGTAACATCGCGTAGCTGTTGCAACGGAGACGAACTGTAATCAAGCCTCTCACGATAAGCTTATAAATGAATTCCCTCTGTAATTATGCTTGAGAAATTGTGATCGCATTATAATGGGTACACACTTGTAACCGCTACAAACAAGGCAGCTACTTACACGTTGAGAAGACGTTGTCCTATGCTGCTGATAATGGTGTCTAACAACAGAAAGTGACTCTGGCGCCAGAATCGACAATATTCAAGCAACAAATTTATCAAGGAAATTGTAATGCACACCTAACTCGGCTCGATCGGAGATTGGGGGTGCAAGTGGATTTGTTTCCGCGCGTTATTTACCATTTCAGGTAATTTCTTGTGTAAGATGTTCGTTGCCCTTCTGTAAGCTCGTTGGCTTACCTGAGTTCCCATATTCAGCATAAATACTGTCTGCGATAATGAAACATAAGCTTTCATTATCACTGCCTGGCGTAACGGTTTCATAACCACCGGAGCGAACTGCTCAACGTACTGAAGAAGAAGTGAATGGCGGCCTGAACAGGTCTGTCGTCTATGGTGAAACACGCTCATCAGTGATGGACCAACTTGAAACGTGTATGCACAGCACTATATTACATCTACGATGCTTTCAAGAGTCGTCGACTGCCAGATTCCGCAAAGTTAACCACGTGTGTTTGCCTTTGCAGGCTTGCAGACGTAGCACTTAGTTGGTGATTACGGGAAGGACCGTTAAACAGAGGCGGTATATAATGTATCGCTGCCCCTTCTCGACGTCCTTCTTCTGTTGTAAATTGCCTCATCGTACTAATGGATCCTACTGACTCGGAAGCGCAGCGGATGTGAGTGATACACACATAAATCGACCAGTATCCCGATGGCGACTGAATATTTCCAGGTTGTTCGGCATTTACGCCACTCTAGCGGGAACCAGTACTAGGGCTCTTTATCTTTGGTCTCAGGATAATGACACAATATTCTAGGTATCCTGATATACGACCATATGGTGACCCTGCCAGAGGAAGTCGCTTTTATTTGGTGTCGTCCGAAAACACTGCCTGCAGTATTATTTCTCATCAATCGCTATGTCGCTCTGCTCGGCAATATCTGTGCCCTAGTTTTGGATTTCCTGCTTGTTTCAGACGAGGTTCGATAATTGTCGTTCATATACGCAACCAGCAGGCTCACAGTTTGTTTCTGTAGAGGTTTAATTCTGGTTCTTGAATATCCGCTGTTTCGCTCAACAAAGTCTTAGCTGTGCGACATCTACGCTATTTAGACAACTACTCGTGTTTTCCCAAGCAGTCATCGTTAGCCGTGAGTAGAAGTTCTTTGCAAGAAACTCTTATACTGAAATTTTCAGTCATAATGACCATTCGCACCTATGCTCTCTATGACCGTAGCAAGTACCTGCTTACTTGGATGATAATTATCATAGTTGCTCTTGGGGGAGGAGCTTCTGTATGTGTTCACATACATAGAATTTAAAGTGTACTGATTGTTTGTAGGTGGGAACTTTTGGACATTTTTCAAGCAATTTAATCGTCTGGTCGGGTGTTGGCTGCGATGAAACATATACAGCAGAGATGTGCGCCATTCTCTTTGCCATTTTATGTACCTGCTCAAAAGTCATCGCAGAGCTGTCCGTCAGTCAATTCTACGTCATATTTGCATGCAAATTGATGTCATGATTTGCAGGGCTTGGGCTAGCATGGCTGGCTCATTTGAGCTTCGACTTTACTCATCTTCGTCCTCACAGTATACAGGATATGCAAAACTAGAGGTTTACTACGGTTATCTCTGATCGCCAGGAGAAACGTCGTTGAAATCATGTTTCAAGATGGTGAGCTTTTTGTTGCATCGGTTTTGTAAACGCTGAATCAACCGAACGTAGGTGTGATGTATTTCGGGTGAGGTTACGGCTGAGGTCGTAATTCGAGCGAATCTGATCCGCATTCTCTTAGAGCGATGGTACTGTGCAATATACCGAACATCCTGACGTTCTACGTGAGTCAAGGAATGGATATTGATAGATTCGCAAAGCACTTACTGGTCGAATCAGGTCGGTTCAGTGAGCATATAGATTCGCATCTTATATTTAGGTTGACTATTTCCTGATGATTGCAAGGCTGCCACCGCAAGCAGCCTGTCCCCATTCACTAGTTGGTGAGTGCGTTTTTGCGATAAACACGGATCGATTTTACATATGACCTCCAGCATGTCCGTTACTCTGATCTCTCGGCTGATGCTTAACTTGCATAAATCCATCAATGCTGACATTTTCTCCACCTCCACCTCGGATGACGACTACGCCTTCCCTGTCCTCACTACCAGGGTCGACGTACAGTCCACAATTTCCTCTCACCATTGTTAGGCTGGTATTGGATTCTGTTCTGGATTCCGAGTTGCAGAGATCCATGTTGGGAGTCAAAAGCTGTTGTTGGTCCTTTTTTGAACGCAGCACCAGCGTGACGGGGTGGATGAAATGCACCCGTATCGGCGACTGCTATGCGTGTTTAGTGTAGAAATATCATTTATCTTGCCGTATTTAGAAAGTATATTCATCAATCGCTGGCTCTCCACTCGTTGAATAGTTGTCCCCTCTTCTGATATGACCTTGGGGCAGCTTACGGTGGTTTGCGGTATTGCAGAAACCACGCGTTTACATGTAAACTTAGCTATTGCACACTCATGTTGGATACTCAATTTTGGCACCCTCATGGAACATCTCGTGGTCTCCCAAAGTAACAGTAAAGTCGCAAGCAAATCTGACTTGCACACGTTCATGGGACATTGTTTATTAGCTATTGTAACATGTCTAAGACGACTGCAATTAAGTCTCTCACGATGGGCATCGTTGAGAAGACGTTGTGCTCTGCTGCCGGTTATTTCCATCTTGGACATGTCAAGCGACTGTGGAAGCAAAATGGACAATCAAGAAATAAAATTGTCGTAGAAGGAAATTGTAAGTTGGTTCGATTTATGGGATTGTGGATTGCTTCCGTGTTATTTACCATTTCAGGTAATTTTCTGTGTACGAGATCGTTGCAAGTTATCCTTCGTGCCACTGAATTTCGATGTGTTGCAGATCCAGTGATGCAGGGGGGTGCAGGTTGACCAAGTCCAAGTTGCCAGTTATCGATCGTGAAAGCGCTGCGTCCCGACGTGTTTGCTGCGGTGCTAACGATGTTATCCTTGTAGGTCCACGCGTCGCAAAAATTACTGAAAAAGTCAATTTTGCAGCGCCAATTGCGATGGCAGATATTTTCTGGCTTCTTTCATGGGTCCACAGGCAATTGCGCGCTCGATTGCTTCCCTTCGTTGCCCTGGGCTCTCGGGTATATATCTAGGGCCATGATGGTCCCATCATCCCAACAAACCAGCCCCGCCGCGCCTTCTAACAGCCCAACGAAGCCTGTATCTAGTATCTCTCTCAACCACAAGCTCTATAATGTCCACCTCTTCCCGATTCACCAGCGTTTTCGGCACCTGGCGCAAGGCCTCCACGTCCTCAGCTGACATTGATCTTGAGGCACAAATTGTTACCGGCACGCACGCCTCCTTCACTCTTCCCGCTGCCACCCAGGCAGCTCATTCTGCTGCAGCTCCCACACGCACACCTGAACAGAATGATAACACTACAGACCCCATGGATGACTTTTTCGGGGTTACCCACACTCGTGCGACTCGCGAGAGTCGCCATGATTCATATGTCACCCCTAGTCGCATTTCCGTGACCATGGATGGAGATGCTCCTCCTCCATATGCGGATGCCACTGAGCTTCCTGCATACAGCTCCACTCCTACTGAGCCTGTAACACTTGCTATGTATCTGTTCAAGTTCGGATTTTGTGAGTATATTTCTGCTCTGTACTCATCCGACTTTTTTCTGATCGAATCTCTCTCAGTGTTCCCACTTTTCTGGGTACTTGGAGCAATCATCCTCCTCTCGCCACTCAGGGCTCCTGCTGACTTTGAACCAACAAAGTCTGAGGCTGAGCGCCAGGAGCTGGTCCAGATCATGAGAGATGCTGAGATCAAGTGGGCTAAAAGATCCGCTTGGGCACTCCTGATCTTCCTCGTTGTCATTGGCATTATTGCTGGGACTATCATCGGTGTCTTGAGATCATGAACACTCGACACACGCCCACTTTCCCCCCCACGACTATAACATTCCCTCGTGGACTTCATTTCCGTCTTCGTATTTCATTTCAACGTCCTGAGGGTGGCCTCAGGTCATAATCACCCAGTCTTTTTCTTATATTCCTTGGAACCAAAATTCGTTGTATCAGAAGAGTCTCCTCACGATTTCCACACCCACAAACGGGACACGCTGTATGACTAGATATCCGTATTTATGACTATATTATGATTGCAGGGTAGAAATACCGTCGCGCGAATAAAAAAACATCTCGTTGAAACTTCATGTTGTGATGTCGGCATCTCTGCGGCAAGCGCCGGAATTGATCGGAGAATAAATCAGGAATGGCTAACATTGATGTGTATTTTAGGCCTTGCTCGTTTCCTCGAAGCATTTCAGTCGTTCGTTTTCACAGTGTCCTTCTGTCTTTACCCGTTCCCTCCACTAAAAAATTCGACCATGTTCCGCCGTCTTGCCCTCGCTGCTGCCGCTTTGCTCAGTGTTGTGTCTGCACAGTTGACCATCACGTCTCCTGGAACCAATGACTGGTGGGGTGAGTAACCCAGTGTCTCAGACCTTTAGGCGTTGCAATGCTGATGATTATGATTTAATTTGTGCACCTCTTCGTTCTTCTGCAATTTCCTGCTCGTAGTCGCGTCATCGGTGAACACATTAGCGTGGTCGTGTTCATCTTCTCCATACCAGAACTTCACCATTATGTTCGTACGGTCTCACTTCGTGCGCGTGAGATCCCGTTCAACTGATCCTTTTTTCTAGTATCGCCAACACGAACACTTCAATTCTCGCGGCACCCCTTCCCATCATTGCCGTCGAGTATAACTATCAATGCTCCCTAACCATCACCCAGCAACAATCCGCGCAACCCGCCGCGACCGGCTACACCATTATGCTTGCCAGCACTCTGAACATCACCGACGTGCGTGAACGTTTCTCAGGCTCGTTGAAATATCGTGGCTGACGTTCTTTTATACAGATCTACGCTACGAGCGAGCCTTTCGAGATCAAGGCTCTCGGTTCGTCTTATCCCACCACCACCTCCAGTGCCGGCAGCTCTGCTACCTCTACCGGCGGTGCTGCACAAGCCACTACGACCAAAGCTGGTGGTGCCCTCGCCCAGTACATCCCTGTGGGCATGAGCATGGTCGCCGCTCTTGCTCTCGGCTTGGTCGTCGCTTGATTTCACTTGAACTCTAATACAGATATCCTTTTCTATTGTCTTCTTTTTTTATATATCTTCTTCAGAACCTTGATGTGGACCAGTTCACTGGCTTTCGTCCGCGTGTTGAATGTCAGTGGTTAACACTTTTCTAATGTGCAGTGTGACGATTTTGGACGTTGTGGTTTAACGCACTGTTGTTTTGCTACTACATGGGTCGTGTATCTTGATTCAGGTTGTGATTGCGCAGTTGTTGAGTCTGGTGTGCATACTCTAGCAATTCCCTTGACCTGAAGATGTGGCAAGTCAAATCATGACGTGTTCTGACGGTGTTATGACAATCAATTTACTCTGACTAGAGACTTTGTAGTATGCATTGCCAGTTTAGAATCGTAACTTAGCAACTTCAAGCATTGACTGTCGCTCATGACATACAATGATGGCGGTCTGTTGTGCGGATAAAGACCATTGCCTGATCCTCAGAGCCGACGGTACCTGGAGGTGTTAAGGCGTAGGCCGCTGCCAAAGTTTCCACGTACAGCGCATACTACCGCGCGAACGAACATTCACAGGGCACGCCCTAAATGAGATTGTAATACATAAAAAGACAAAAAAGGGCTAAGAAAGCTTTCCACTCCCGAGTTCAATAGGAATCTCCATAACTGAGCATAGAAACAGAACTCAATACCAGCCTACCAATAGTGAGAGGAAGTCACGGACTGTACGTTGACCCTAGTGGTAAGGACAGCGAGGCTGTCGTCGTCATCCTGGGTGGGAGTAGTAGAGAAAATGCCAGTGTCGATAGATTTGTGTAGGTTAAGCATCAGCCGAGAGATGAGAGTGACGGAGATGCTAAAGGTCATGTTTAAGATCGGTCCGTATTTATCGCACCAACCACTCACCAGCTAGTAAATGTGGCCATATTGCCTCTGGTGATATCCTTATCACTCGTCAGCAAACAGTCGACTTAATGCGGGTGTGCTCACTGAACCACACTAAACCATGGTGTGAGCAAGCGACTCGATTAGTATTTCATTCATTGACTCACATAGTGCATCACAATGTTGGGTAGATTGATCAGCGTCATCACCCGAAGGAATGGGGATCAGAGTCAGTCACATCACGATCTCACCAGCAACCTCACCCGAAATACATCACACCTGCGTTCGGTTCGTTCAGTGTTTACAACATCGATGCTACGAAAAATTACCGTCGTGAAATATGATATCAACGACATTTCTCCTGGTGACCAGAGATAACCGCAGAAAACCTCTAGTTTTGCATATCCTGTACACTGTAAGGACGAAGATGAGTAAATCGAACAGAAATAGAGCCACCCATGCAATCCCAAGACCTGCAATTGGACAAGGTCGTGATATCATGTTGTATGCAACTGCGACTTAAAATTCACTGACGCATGGCCCTGCCACGACTTTTCAACAGACGCACGGAATTGTGAAGAAGATGGCGTACCTCTCTGCTGTATATGTTTCATCACAGCTACCTCCTGACCAGGTGATTGCATCGCTTGAAAACTGTCTAAAAGTTGCTACCTAGAAACGATCAGTAAACTCCGAAGTGTAAATCATATGCGAACACGTACAGAAGCTCCACCCGCAAGAGAAACCATGATGGGTGTCATCCAAGTAAGCAGGCGCTTGCTACAGCCATAGAGAGCATAGGTACGAATGGCCATTATGACTAAAGTTTTCAGTATATGAAATTCTTGCAATAAACTTCTTACTCACGACAAACAATGGATGCTTGGGAAAAGAATAATAGTTTTCTGCATAGCTCGTATTTCGAACAGCTAGGCATCAATGAGACAAACAACAGATATTCAAGAATTAGAGTTCAAACATCTGCAGAACTAAGTTGTGAGCCTGCTGCTTGGGTACATGCCTAGTGAAATCACCGAACCTTATCTGATTCGGGCAGGAAACTAAGGAACAAGGAACAAATATTGCCGAGCAGAGCGACATAGCGATTAAGCAGAAATAACATCCCAGACAATGACTTCGGACGACACCAAATAAAAGCAATTTCTTCTGGGAGTGTCACCATATGGTCGTATATCAGGATACCTGGAATATCGCGTTATAGTGCCAAGACCAAAGACAAAAGGCCCAATTACTGTTTGCCACGAGAATGAAGTACGAGTGCATCAACCTGGTAGATTGTAATGTTAAGTCGTGATCAGGATACACAGTAAATCTATATCACTCACAACTGCTGTGTTTCACTGGCATCCATTACCATGACGAAGTAATATACAACAGAGAAAAGGTGTCGAGAGTGTCCGGCGCGCTGTTAGATCAGTATTTAATATACTTACCAGGGTTGCAGTCAATCCGACTTCCCGTCATCGTATACAAATCGATGCGGGCCTGCACGTGCCAAGGCCAAACACGCTGTTAACTTCGCGGGAAATAGCGAATCAAAAGCATCCTAGATGTAATATCGTCAAGTCTACGTTGCAACATACGTTAGTATGTCAACGTATACAAGCCAAGATTTACGAAATTTCGACTTTCCTTTTACTTGGTAGACCACGAGATGTTCCAAAATCCTACGACAATTTGCACTAGCGTTCCCTTCAGTCTACACAGTTATGTTGTGATACGAGGACTTCAGCCAACACAACTACAGCGGTGTGACAGAATGTTGGCGATACAAATCAACACTGGCAGCAAGTCAGGAAAAGTCTCATGTCATAGTGGAGCGGTGCGGACCAAGAGCCTGCCTGCTTCTGACCGCTGGCGAGACCTAGCCATCAATATTCAATAATGATTGATGTGCTACTCTTACGCGAAGGCCAGTCGAAGGCCTTACACTGATGACTAAGCTACACGCACTCCTCCTATTCAATAGGTTCCGAATTGCGAGTGGTGTTCAAGGGAGTGAAATAGATTTGGAGTTTGTCAAAATGTCAAAAGAACAAGAAACTGCCAGCAAGTTGCAAGTAGCGGACTTTACCACGAAAGCTGGCTCTATATGCCTAGCTAGTACATCTTATGTATATATATGGGGACATATCATATAGACAGTAGGTGCCACCACATGTAATGCGGAGACATCAACAAGTGTGTATACTATGCAGCATAATCAAAGTAGGAAATCAAGTACAGAGTAAGGTAGCAGGCTGTGACAACCCAATGAAACATCGGAGGGGATAGGGTAGTAAGTGGGCTAAGGACTCTGCCGCCGCCTGGTAGGTGGTCCTACCACTAGTTGTAATACTAATACATAAACAGGAAAAAACTAAGAATGATCAAGGACAGCTTTCCACTCCCGAGGTCAACAAGAATCTCCGCAACTTAGTAGCATAGGAACAAAATCCAATACCAGTCTACCAATGGTGAGACGAAATCGCGGACTGTACGTCGACCCTGGTGGTAAGGACAGCGAGGCTGTGGTCCTCATCCTGGGCGGGAGTAGGTAGGATGCCAGTGTCGACATATTTGTGTAGGTTAAGCATCAACCGAGAGATGAGAGTGCCGGAGATGCTGGAGGTCATGTTTAAGATCGGCCAGTTTTTATCTCACCAACCACTCACCAGCTAGTAAATGTGGTCAGATTGCCTTTCGTGATATCCTTATCAATCGTCAGAAATCGGTCAACCTGATGTGGGTGTGCTCACTGAACCCCACTAAACCATGGTGTGAGCGAGCGACTCGATTAGCATTTCATTCATTGACTCACGTAGTACGTCGCAATGTTGGGTAGATTGATCAGCGTCATTGCTCTGGAGGAATGCGGATCAGAGTCTCTCGAATCACGATCTCACTAGTAACCTTACCCGAAATACATCACACCTGCGTTCGGTTGGTTCAGTGTTTACAACGTCGATGCAACGAAGAAAATACCGTCGTGAAATATGATATCAACGACATTTCTCCTGGTGACCAGAGATAACCGTAGCAAACCTCTGGTTTTGCATGTCTTGTACACTGTAAGGATGAAGATGAGCAAATCGAACAGAAATAGAGCCACCCATGCCATCCCAAGACCTGCAATCGGATAAGGTCATGGCATCATGCTGCATGCAACTGTGACTTGGAATTGACTGACGGATGGCTCTACAATGACCTTTAAACTGGCGCACAGAACTGTGAAGAAGATGGCGTACCTCGCTGCTGTGTATGTTTCATCGCAGCTACCTCCTGACCAGACGATTACAGTGCTTGAAGAATGTCTAAAAGTTGCCACCTAGAAACGATCAGTAAACTCCGAAGTGTAAATCTATGCGAACACATACGGAAGCTCCCGCCATAAGAGTAACCATGATGAGTATCATCCAAGTAAGCAGGCACTTGTTGCAGCCATAGAGAGCATAGGTACGAATGGTCATTATGACTGAAATTTTCAGTATATGAAATTCTTGCAATAAACTTCTAACTCACGGCAAACGATGAACGCTTGAGTAAAAAAGAACAGTTTTCTGAATAGCTCATATTTCGAACAGCTAGGCATCAATGAGAAAAACAACAGATATTCAAGAATTAGAGTTCAAACCTCTGCAGAACTAAGTTGTGAGCCTGCTGCTTGGATACATGCGTGACGAAATCACCGAACCTTATCTGATTCGGGCAGGAAACCGATGAAAAAGATACAGAGATTGCAAAGCAGAGCGACATAGCGATTGAGCAGAAATAACATCGCAGACAATGACTTCGGACGACACCAAATAAAAGCGATTTCTTCTGGGAGTGTCACCATATGGTCGTATATCAGGATACCTGGAATATCGCGTTATAGTGCCAAGACCAAAGACAAAAAGCCCAATTACTGTTCGCCACGAGAATGAAGTGCGAGTGCATCAACCTGGTAGATTGTAATGTTAAGCCGCATTTAGGATACATAGCAAATCTGTGTCACTCACAACTGCTTTGCGTCACCAGCATCCATTACCATGATGAGGAAATATACAACAGAGGAAAGGTGTCGAGAATGTCCGGCGCGCTGCTCAATCAGTATTTAATATACTTACCAGGGTTGTGGTCAATCCGACTTCCCGCCATCGTATATAAATCAATGCGAGCCTGCAAGTGCCAAGGCCAGACACGCTGTTAACTTCGCGGCAACTGGCGATTAAAAACATCCTAGATGTAATATCGTCAAGTCTACGTTGCAACATCTACGTTGTAGCGGGGCGTTCTAGCAGGACAGATCAGGTAGGGAGTGCCGGGGTCCTTTCGTAGTGGCAGGAGTCCTGGCTCGTAGTAGGTGGTCGTCCGCATGTTGTAGTCGATCCTCGATAGTAGAGCCGCCACCTCCCGCCTTAGAGGTTTGGCCTGGGTTTCCCCTAGCAGTCCGTGCCCGTTCCAACGTTAGTACATGAACGTATGCAAACATAATTTTGACTTTCCTTTTACTTGGTAGACCACAAGATGTTCCGGCACCCTTAGAGATGGTGTGCTTGATCTCTCCCTCGACCCTGGTGACTTCTGCACGAAGGATTTTTCCCGCAAAGCCTGCCTTGTCTGGATTGTAGCTCCAGGAATGTAATCATGAAAAAGTTTTTGAACTTCGGGATCACTGATGGAATTGAAGGACCAGCCTGCAGGGACACACCCTCGGAGTAACTGTTGGGAGAAAGTTCCTGCTTGCTCGGACCAAATAGGATGGCTTTCGCCGCAATGACATTGGACTTCTGTTGCTTCAGACTTGGCCGAGTCTTTGAAATGATGACGTTGCAACTGCTGGCAGATGCAAGCCGTGGCTTGGTGGACGGTCCCGCTGATGCTTGGGGAGGTTCCTCGTCGTCGACATCGTCTTCAGCCTGCCGCTTCCGAGTTTTTGCACGTTTAAGTGTTTCCGCACTGCTCCTGACATTGCTAGGGACGTGTTGACAACCCTACTCAAACCCAACTGATGATTCGCCATTATTTCAACCTTTCCGGACATATAGGGGATATTATCACATGCTGTGTGAGTACGTTAGGAATGTAACATATCAATTGGCGATAACTCACTTTCCTGCGTCAAAATTGCCAAAGATCTGGCAGCCTGCAATATTCTATGTGCCACGGCCTACTGATCAGCATTCTTGAGCTCCTTAGGCCTTAGCCCTCACCTTGACACAATATTTACAGCGTGCCTGCCAGTGTGCTTTATCGACCTTCGTAGACCCTTGATGAAAATGTTCCCATACCTCGGGACTTATCCCTAGCCATTGCAGCAACTTGGCAGGGCAACACGGTCCCAGGAGAATGGAATGAAGAGATCAATGATAACGATTAAAAGTTTACCGTCGCCCATTTAACTGTCAAATAACTCCTGGTACACTAACCCTACTAACCCTCCCTAAACAGCAGATCCATTTAACTAACCATTTAACCATTTAACCAGTTATAACTTTTTTAACGGGTTAGTACCAACACTGGTTTGCACTAGCGCTCCCTTCAGCCAACATGACTAGTAGTACTACTATCCCTTCCGGTGCAATCGGCACCCAAGGAAGTTGGCAGGTCGCACATTTTGGCGGAAAATCGTGACACTTTCGTTACACTTGGTTGCCGTCAGTCACACCAAACCCTGCGAAAAAGTGTGACTGCTAACTTCCCTTGCCGATTGCACCAGAAGGGATAGTATTAGTACAGCATGACGGAATGTTGCCGATATAAATCAACACCGGCAGCTAATAAGTCTCATGTCAAGAGTCTGCCTGCCTCTGAGAACTGACCGTTGGCGAGGCTTAACCATTAATAATGATTAATGTGCTACTCTTCCACGAAGGTCCTTACAGTGCCCTTACACTAATGACTAAGCTACACAAACCATGACCTTTTACTATTCAATAGGTTCCGAATTGCGAGTGGTGTTCAAATCACGATCTTTGTGAACTGCACAGGGCATCGAAGCAATACATTTGGAGTTCTTCAAAATGTCAAAAACTGTTGACAAGTTGCAAGTAGCGGGCTTTACCACGAAAGCTGGCTCTATATGCATAGCTAGTATATCTTATGTATATATATAGGGACATATCAGATAGACAGTAGGTGCCACCACATGTGATGCGGGGACATCAACAAGTGTGTATACTATGCGGCATAATCAAAGTAGGAAATCAACTACAGAGTAAGGTGGCAGGCTGTGACAACATCGGAGGGGATAGGGTAGTAAGTGGGCTAAGGGCTCTGCCGCCGCCTGGCAGGTGGCCCTACTATTTGTTGTAATACTAATACATAAACAGGAAAAAAAAACAAGAATGACCAAGGACAGCTTTCCACCCCCGAGGTCAACAAGAATCTCCGCAACCTAATTGCATAGGAAGAGAATCCAATACCAGCCTACTAATGGTGAGACGAAATCGCGGACTGTACGTCGACCCTGGTGGTAAGGACAACGAGGCTGTAGTCCTCATCTTGGACGGGAGTAGAGAAGATGCCAGTACCGATAGATTTGTGTAGGTTAAGCATCAGCCGAGAGATGAGAGTAACAGAGATGCTGGAGGTCGTATTTAAGATCAGCCAGTTTTTATCGCACCAACCACTCACCAGCTAGTAAATGTGGTCAGATTGCCTCTAGTGACAGGCTTACCAATCGTCAGCAAATAGTCAATTGAATGATGAGATGCGGGTGTGTGCTCACTGAACCACACTAAACCATGGTGTGAGCAAGCGACTCGATAGTATTTCATTCATTGACTCACGTAGTACGTCACGATGTTAGGTAGATTTATCAACGTCATCCCTCTGAAGGAACGCGGATCAGAGTCAGTCGAATCACGATTTCATCAGCAACCTTACCCAAAATACATCACACCTGCGTTCGGTTCGTTCAGTGTTTACAACATTGATTCAACGAAAAAATTACCGTCGTGAAATATGACATCAACGATATTTCTCCTGGTGACCAGAGATAACCGTAGTAAGCCTCTAGTTTTGCATGTCTTGTACACTGTAAGGACGAAGATGAGTAAATCGAACAGAAATAGAGCCACCCATGCCATCCCAAGACCTGCAATTTGATAACGTCATGACATCATGCTAAACGCAACTGTGATTTAGAATTGACTGACGGATGGCTCTGCAATGAATTTTGGACAGGCGCACAGAACTGCGAAGAAGATGGCGTACCTCGCTGCTGTATATGTTTCATCGCAGCTACCTCCTGACCAGACGATTACATTGCTTGAAGAATGTCTAAAAACTCCCACCTAGAAACGATCAGTGACTCCGAAGTGTAAATCTATGCGAACACATACGGAAGCTCCCGCCGTAAGAGTAACCATGATGAGTATCATCCAAGTAAGCAGGCGCTTGCTACGGCCATAGAGAGCATAGGTGCGAATGGCCATTATGACTGAAAATCTCAGTATATGAAATTCTTGCAATAAACTTCTAACTCACGGCAAACGAGAAATGCTTGAGTAAAAAATAACAGTCTTCTGAATAGCTCATATTTCGAACAGCTAGACATCGATGAAAAAAACAACAGATGTTCAAGAATTAGAGTCCAACCTCTGCAGAACTAAGTTGTGAGCCTGCTGCTTGGATACATGCATGGCGAAATCATCGAACCTTATCTGATTGGAGCAGGAAACCAATGAACAAGCTACAGATATTTCCAAGCAGAGCGACATAGCGATTAAGCAGAAATAACATCGCAGACAATGCCTTCGGACGACACCAAATAAAAGCGATTTCTTCTGGGAGTGTCACCATATGGTCGTATATCAGGATACCTGGAATATCGCGTTATAGTGCCAAGACCAAAGACAAAAAGCCCAATTACTGTTTGCCACAAGAATGAAGTACGAGTGCATGAGCCTGGTAGACTCTAATGTTAAGTCGCGATTAGGATATATAGTAAATCTATATCACTCACAACTGCTGTGTTTCACTAGCATCCATTACTATGATGAGGCAATATACAGTATAGGAAAGGTGTTGAGAATGTCCGGGGCGCTGTTAAATCAGTATTTAATATACTTACCAGGGTTGTGGTCAATCCGACTTCCCGCCATCGTATATAAATCGATGCGAGCCTGCAAGTGCCAGGGCCAGACACACGCTGTTAACTTCGCAGGAACTGGCAGATCAAAAACATCCTAGATGTAATATCGTCAAGTCTAGGTTGCAACATCTACGTTAGTACATGAACGTATGCAAGCCAATTTTGACTTTCCTTTTACTTGGTAGACCACAATATTCTATCCTGAAGTGAGGCACGAGTGCAGGGATAGAATTAGGACTTTGTGCCAATGGCAGTGCAGCACGTGGCCTCACTTGTATCCGCACCGCACAGTGCTCGCGCCACACTCTAGCAGGCTCAAGTCCACCTGCCGCCTTCTGCTTTTCTTTTCTCCACCCTTCACTTCCTTTCCTTCGCTGTCTCTCGGATCCTCGCAGCCTACTAGTACTTACTCGAAGGTACTACTTAGCCTCAGCTACATGGTTGTATTCCTCTTCCAGGGGCCCGGATGGTTGGTACCTAAACCTGCTGAGTCTGAGACTGCGAGGTTGCCCACCCGCCCTCACAGCTCACATCGGCTCTCTCTTGCACAGGTTGGGGCCGCTAGCCTCCGCCCAAAAAATCAATTTGTCTGCAATTGTTGTCTCCTCGCTAACACTGCTGCGCAACAGCACGCACAAAGTTGATTGATATGCTACTTACTCTACAACAACGCCCAAAGAGCAAAGCCCAGTACACCGCTGACTAGCGACTACGCTACACAAGTGTAAGGATTACCAAGCGTTTGACGCCGGAAATTGTCGTTCAACGCTTACCTTTACCACCATCAGCACGAACCTCGCCTCCATATCAGCGCGAATTCCTCGCCATTATCGACCCTCAGCTCCCCGTTCTCGTCACTCTCACCTCATTCTCAGTTCCCCGCTTCCGAATCTGTCAAAAGTCACCATGGACTCTCGCCTAATCTTTCGTACTCTCTTGCTTTCCATTCTACTCTACCCTGTCAAGCGCGACGCCACTCCCTTCTGCCCCCGTTTTCACCTAATCATTCGGCCTGTCAATACCCGAGGACCCTTAGCATTTCGCAGTATAGAATAGCTCATGTACATTCCCCACTGCAGGCAATAAGAACTAGTATTGAAGTCCCCTCTCGCACTCGTTATCCAAACAGTATTTCATTATCTCAATCTAACGTCTCGAAATCACCACGGTCCTTGTCATCATACACTCGTTCGCGAGTCTCTAACTCTCCAGCGCACATACATCCTACAAGCAGTCTACATACTCCTTCGTACTCACGAGACCCATTCTGGTTCTTACACAAACCATGGCAAATACCTCATTCAATAGATTCAACAAGTGTGTAAACTGTGCAGCATAATCAAAGTAGAAAATCAAGTACAGAGTAAGGTAGCAGGCTGTGACAACCCAATGAAACATCGGAGGGGATAGGGTAGTAAGTGGGCTAAGGACTCTGCCGCCGCTTGGCAGGTGGTCCTACCACTTGTTGTAATACTAATACATAAACAGGAAAAAACCAAGAATGATCAAGATCAGCTTTCCACTCCCGAGGTCAACAAGAATCTCCGCAACTTAGTAGCATAGGAACAGAATCCAATACCAGCCTACCAATGGTGAGACGAAATCGCGGACTGTACGTCGACCCTGGTGGTAAGGACAGCGAGGCTGTAGTCCTCATCCTGCGCGGGAGTAGAGAAGATGCCAGTGTCGACAGATTTGTGTAGGTTAAGCATCAGCCGAGAGATGAGAGCAACAGAGATGCTGGAGGTCGTATTTAAGATCGGCCAGTTTTTATCGCACCAACCACTCACCAGCTAGTAAATGCGGCCAGATTGCCTCTAGTGATAGCCTTACCAATCGTCAGCAAATAATCAATTTAATTACGAGATGCGGGTGTGTGCTCACTGAACCACACTAAACCATGGTGTGAGCAAGCGACTCGATTAGTATTTCATTCATTGACTCACGTAGTGCGTCACAATGTTGGGTATATTGATCAGCGTCATCCCTCTGAAGGAACGCGGATCAGAGTCAGTCGAATCACGATCTCACCAGCAGCCTCACCCGAAATACATCACACCTGCGTTCGGTTCGTTCAGTGTTTACAACATTGATTCAACGAAAAAAATTACCGTCATGAAATATGACATCAACGATATTTCTCCTGGTGACCAGAGATAACCGTAGCAAGCCTCTATTTTTGCATGTCTTGTACACTGTAAGGACGAAGATGAGTAAATCGAACAGAAATAGAGCCACCCATGCCATCCCAAAACCTGCAATTGGATAAGGTCATGACATCATGCTAAATGCAACTGTGATTTAGAATTGACTGACGGATGGCTCTGCAATGACTTTTAAACTGGCGCACAGAACTGCGAAGAAGATGGCGTACCTCGCTGCTGTATATGTTTCATCGCAGCTACCTCCTGACCAGACGATTGAATTGCTTGAAGGATGTATAAAAGTTCCCACCTAGAAACGATCAGTAACTCCGAAGTGTAAATTATATGCGAACACGTACGGTAGCTCCTCCCGCAAGAGTAACCATGATGAGTATCATCCAAGTAAGCAGGCGCTTGCTACGGCCATAGAGAGCATAGGTGCGAATGGCCATTATGACTAAAACTCTTAGTATATGAAATTCTTGCAATAAACTTCTAACTCACGGCAAACGAGAAATGCTTGAGTAAAAAATAAGAGTTTTCTGAATAACTCGTATTTCGAACAGCTAGGCATCGATGAGAAAAACAACAGATGTCCAAGAATTAAAGTTCAAACCTCTGCAGAACTAAGTTGTGAGCCTGCTGCTTGGATACATGCATGGCGAAATCATCGAACCTTATCTGATTGGAGCAGGAAACCAATGAACAAGATACAGAGATTGCAAAGCAGAGCGACATAACGATTGAGCAGAAATAACATCGCAGACAAGGTCTTCGGACGACACCAAATAAAAGCGATTTCTTCTGGGAGTGTCACCATATGGTCGTATATCAGGATACCTGGAATATCGCGTTATAGTGCCAAGACCAAAGACAAAAAGCCCAATTACTGTTTGCCACAAGAATGAAGTACGAGTGCATGAACCTGGTAGACTCTAATGTTAAGTCGCGATTAGGGTATATAGTAAATCTATCACTCACAACTGCTGTGTTTCACTAGCATCCATTACTATGATGAGGCAATATACAGTATAGGAAAGGTGTTGAGAATGCCCGGGGCATTGTTAAATCAGTACTTAATATACTTACCAGGGTTGTGGTCAATCCGACTTCCCGCCATCGTATATAAATCGATGCGAGCCTGCAAGTGCCAGGGCCAGACACACGCTGTTAACTTCGCAGGAACTGGCAGATCAAAAACATCCTGGATGTAATATCGTCAAGTCTAGGTTGCAACATCTACGTTAGTACATGAACGTATGCAAGCCAAAATTTGACTTTCCTTTTACTTGGTAGACCACAAGATGTTCCGGAGTCCTACGTGAGTTTGCATCTATATAACAGACCATAGACAAACGAAGAGAGTCGCTCCTTCAGTTTACACAATTATGTTGTGATACGACTCGGAAGACTTCAGCCCCACAGAGTGACAGAATGTTGGCGATACAAATCAACACCGGCAGCTTTGTTAAGTCAGGAAAAGTCTCATGTCATAGTGCCAGTGGCGAGGCCTAGCCATTCTATCCTGAAGTGAGGCACGAGCGTAGGGATAGAATTAGGACTTTGTGCCAATGGCAGTGCAGCACGTGACCCCTCTTGTCTCTGCACGCCCCTTCGGGGTCTTCGCCGAAAAAATCTATTTGCCTGCAATCAAGCAAACATCTTTTCGTCGTCTTCTCGCTAACACCGCTGTGCAACAGCACGCACAAAGTTGATTGATATGCTACTCACTCTACAACAACGCCCGAACAGCAAAGCCCAGTACACCACTGACTAAGCTACACACGCCATGGCAAATACCTCATTCAATAGATTCAACAAGTGTGTAAACTATGCAGCATAATCAAAGTAGAAAATCAAGTACAGAGTAAGGTAGCAGGCTGTGACAACCCAATGAAACATCGGACTCGGGGATAGGGTAATTAGTGGGCTAAGGGCTTTGCCGCTGCCTGGCAGGTGGCCCTATTACTTGTTGTAATACTAATACATAAACAGGAAAAACCAAGAATGTCCAAGAACAGCTTTCCATTCCCAAGGTCAACAAGAATCTCCGCAACTTTGTAGCATAGGAATAGGATCCGATACCAGCCTACCAATGGTGAGACGAAATCGCGGACTGTACGTTGACCCTAGTGGTAAGGACAGCGAGGCTGTCGTCGTGATCCTGGGTGGGAGTAGTAGAGAAAATGCCAGTGTCGATAGATTTGTGCAAGTTTAGCATCAACCGGGAGATGAGGGTGACGGAGATGCTGGAGGTCATATTTAAAATTGGTTCGTATTTATCGCACCAACCACTCACCAGCTAGTAAATGTGGCCAGATTACCGCTAATGATATCCTTCACAATCATCAGGAAATAGTCAACCTAATTATAAGATGCGGGTGCGTGCTCACTGGACCACACTGGATTATGGTGTGAGCGCGTGACTTAATTAATATTTCATTCGTTGACTCACGTAGTACGTTAGCATATTGGCTAGATTAACCATTGTCATCGCTCTGAATGAATGCGGATCGGATTCACTCGAATCACAGTTTCAGTGGCAAACTCACGCGAAATACATCGCACCTGCATTCACTTTGTTCAGTATTTACAATGCCGGTGCAACGAAATTTAAATGTACCATCTTGAAACATGATATCAATGATATTTCTCCTGGATATTAGCAGAGAAAATCGCAGCAGTGCCCTAGTCTTGCAAATCCGGAACACTGTGAGGACAAAGATGAGTAATTCGTAGACAAATATCATTAGCCATGCCAGCCCATGACCTGCAATTGAACAAGGTCATGACATCATCAATTGCATGCAAATCTGATTTAGAATTCACTGACGGATGGCTCTGTCACGACTTTTGAGCAGGCACACAGAACGATGAAGAGAATGACATACGTCTCTGCTGTGTACGTTTCATAGCAGTTACCTAGCGCGGCGGTCGCACTGCTCGTATCATCTCCAAAAGATCCCGCCTAAAAAGATCAGTAGACTCCAGAGTCCAACATTCTATGGGAATACATACAAACGCTCCTCCCCCAAGAATAAGGCCGATGATCACCATCCAACCAAGCAGGCGCCTGCTACGTCCGTAGAGAGCATAAGTGCGAAGAGACAATATGACTGAAAATTTCAGTATGCGTATCTCTCGCGATAAACCTCCAACTCACAGCAAACGATGAATTGTTGAAAAAAAAGGTGCACTTCTCTGACTAGCACGTATTTCGAACAGCTAAGCCTTCGTTAAGTAAAGCAACAGATAATCAGTAACTTGAAAGTTACAACCTCTGCGGAGATAAGTTGTGAGCCTGCCAGTTGGGTACATGCATAAAGAAATAATAGAACCTCATCTGATACGGGAAGGAAATCACTGAATATGCCAAAGATATTACCGAACAGAGCGACATAGCGATTGACAAGAAATAACATTGCAGACAGTGCTTTCGGACGACTCCAAATAAAAGCGATTTCTTCTGGGAGGGTCACCAGATGGTCGTATATCAGGATACCTATAATGTTATGTTAGGGTGCTGAGTGCAACGAGAAAAGCCCCAGTACTGTTTGCCACGAGAATGATGTACAAGTGCACCAATCTGGCAAATTGTAATGTTAAGTCGCGATCAGGATTCAGGATGCATAGTAAATTTATGCGTGTATCACTCACGTCTGCTGCGCTTGCGAGTCTGTAGTACCCATTGCAAAGGTAGTATCATAAGAGGAAGGGGGTTGAAAATGTCCGGCGGCGTGATATTATATATCTTTCCCGTAACCAATCAGGCCAATCCAATAAGGGCAAACGCGCACAGTTAACTTAGCGGAAACTGGCAGTCAAAAGCGTCCTAGACGTTATATAGCGCTGTGCCGCATAGGTGGTAGATCTGATGCATGTTCCATGTGGACCATGTCAATCAAGTGATCTATCAGTGTAACGTGTTATTATCGCACGGGTAATTCGTCAACCGAGCTGTTGCTAATACAAGGCTGTTATATGCTGTCTTGTTGAAACACAGGAATAATCATGGCCACCAGTGACCATAGCGATCAAGGGGGAAATCAGGATCCGCATGAATCGGTATGATGGCGAAGGGCTATTGCTGCGCAGTGACCAGTCTAGACGTTATAGAGCTCACGTCAGCACTCATCGGAGTTTGAAGAGAAAAAGTAGAGCTCCAGAGTCCAAAAGTTACTTAGACTGAACTATTCTTCAACACATCGAGCAGTTCAGAAGAATATTGCTGATGGCATTAATGATCATCTTGTACCGAGCGGCAAGTCATTTTCAACGCAATTTGCAAATAACGCGGAAGCCCACGTGTGCCGGCAATTTCCCATCGTGCCGACTTGCGTGCCTGTATCCTCTTTCCTTCAAAGACGATTTGGTTTGTTTGAGCGTCGAACTTCCGACGAAGGCTACCAGAGTCGCTTTTGATCTGTTGTTAGATGCCACTGGTACTCGAGTCGGAGGAACATAGACTAACATAGATGTGACATATCTGCTCTACTGGTAGAAAACTGAGGAATACTCAAGTCACGGAACAAAAGTCACGGAACACCGGACGAAAGCGAAAAACGGACCATACATTGCTGAAGAATACTGCGATCGTCGCACACGTATGAGAAAATAACGCGGACCGGAAACCATCACTGCATGGCGAACAGTGAGCTAGTGCGCGCCTGACCCGACCTTCATTATTTTCTTGACCACCTCACCATCGCCCGGCGCGTACCCGAAGGTCTCTGGGCTGCCACTAAATGATCCGAAGAATGGAGTAGTTGGACTGAATGTAGATTTGGTACGAGACAAATAAGTTAGCGCCGGAGACAAGAGTAGGTGATATATTATCTACATAGGATATGCCCAAAGGTGATGGCAATAGATAAGATTTACAGACGTAAAAAATAAAAATAAAGACCAAGAACGACTAAGAACAGTTTTCCATTCCCGAGTTCAACAGGAATTTCCACAACTTGGCATCCAGAAACAGGATCCAATACCAGCCTACCAATGGTGAGAGGAAATCGCGGACTGTACGTCGACCCTGGTGGTAAGGACAGGAAGGCTACCGTCGTCGTCTCGGGCGGAGATGGAGAAAATTCCGGCGTTAACGGATTTGTGCAGGTTAAGCATCAACCGAGAGATGAGAGTAACGGACATGCTGGAGGACATATTTAAAATCAATCTGCGCTTATCGCACCAGCCACTCACCAGCTACTAAATGTGGCCAAACTGCCTCTGGTGGCAACCTTACCAGTGGTCAGGAAATAGTCAACATAAATATGAGATGCGGGTGTTTATACTTACTGAACCAGACTGATTCAAGCTGTGAGCACTTTGCGACTCCATCAACATTCAATCGTCGACTTACGTAGTATGTTAGGATGTTCGGTATATTGACAAGTGCCATGGCTCTGAAGGAATGCGGATCAGATTCACCTGAATCACGGTCTCGCTGACAATCTCACCCGAAATACATTGCACCTACGTTCGGTTGTTTCAGCGTTTATAATACCGACGTAACGAAAGATTTACCGTCGTGAAATATGATATCAACGATATTTCTCCTGGTGACCAGAGATAACCGTAGAAGACCTCTAGTTTTGCAAATCCTGTACACTGTAAGGAAAAAGATCAGTGTTTCGAAGACAAATAGAGCCAACCATGCCAGCCCAAGCCCTGCAATTGAATAAAGTCGTGACATTAAGTTGCACGCAATTGTGACTTAGAATTCACTGACGAGCGGCTCTGCAAAAACTTTTGAGCAGGCACGCAGAGCGGCGAAGAAGATGGCGCACGTCTCTGCGGTATATGTTTCAAAGCAGCCAACTCCTGGCAAGATGGTCGCGTTGCTTGAGTAATGTCCAAAAGTTCCCACCTAGAAACCATCAGTAGACACCGGAGCCCTATACGAACACGTACACAAGCTCCTCCCGCAAGAGAGAAGAGGATGATAACCATACAAGTAAGCAGGCGCTTGCTACCGCCATAGAGAGCGTAAGTTCGTGTTGTCAATACGACTGAAAGGAATTTCAGCGCGTGTATTTCTCGCAATGAACTTTTAACTCACGGCAAACGATAATTGCTTGGGAAAAAAAGACCACTTGTCTGAGTAGCTCGTATTTCGAACAGCTAGGTATCGATGAGAAAAAACACATATTCAAGAATTAGAGTTGAAACCTCTGCGGAATTAAGTTGTGAGCCTGCCGCTTGGGTACATGTATAATGAAGTCATCGAACCTCATCTGATTGGGGCACGAAATCAATGAACAAGGCATAAATATTGCCGAACAGAGCAACATAGCGATTGACGAGAAATAACATTGCAGAAAGTGTTCTCAGACGACACCAGATAAAAGCGATTTCTTCTGGGAGGGTCACCATATGGTCGTATATCAGGATACCTATGATATTATGTTATCGTTCTGAGAGAAGAAAAATAAAAAGCCCCGGTACTGTTTGCCACGAGAACGATGTAGAAGTGCATCAGCCTGGTAAATTGTAACCTTAAGTCGCGATCAAGATTCATAGTAAATCTATATCACTCACAACTGCTTTGTTTCACTAGTATCCATTACAATGATGAAATGGTATACAACAGAGGAGAGGAAAGGTGTTGAAAATGTCCGGCGCACTATTAAATCAGTGTTATATACAAGCGTTGCAGTCAACGTTCCTTCCCGCAATCATAAATCAGGTGCTATGAATGCGAGCCTGCAAAACACACGCCATTAGCTTCACAGGAACTGACAGATCGAAAGCACCCTAGATGTAATATCATAGTGCTGTGCATAGATGAAGTTCCAAGTTGTCTGACTCATCAGTGTTTCTAGCGCATCATGATAGATGAATGGTTCGTGACCCACGCTGTTACAAGGTAGTTATGTACCATCATGTCTTACTGAACTACAAGTATCATTGTTACCATCATGGGCGATTCAGGGGGATTCAAGAATCAAAAGAGCAGTGATCCTTTCCTACATAGTAGAAGGGGACAGTGGCACAGCCCCACGCGAGCGTGGCCTCGCTTGCGGTGCTTCAATTCCCGCATGACCGTGGCCTGCGACCACGGGTTGGACGCATGGTGAAGGTTGGGTGAAGGGGGGGATCTGATTCTGAACCTGTCTGAACGTGGTGGCGCTCCAAAATTAACTCTCGTTTTATTTTTGTAACACGTTGGACCCGGCTCAAGCCCTGCGCTCTAGAGAGGATGAGGACACTGAGGCTGTCTTAATGCTGTGAGATGGTTGTGTCTACTGCGCGTTGCGATACATGTCTGCATGCGATGAGACCATGAGAACCCCTGAGACCTCTGGCACCCCTCTGCCCTGTACTCCCCATCCCGCTGGCAACCCCCCCGTCACAACGTGGACCTAATACAAGGATTCATCGCTACTTAAGCACTAGAGTCTAGCAGCCCAGCACAATACGTCCGACAGGATGCAAGCCTAAGTATGCGACGTTTTCATCATCTGTCTATGATTAGACTGAAGTCTTCGCGGGCGAACAATTCAGAGGAATGTATGAAGGATATTACTTGCTATGATCAGTCTTGCAAAATGCCACAAACACACATTGAAGGCACGACGCGGAAGCAATCCACACAATCTCACCGGTGACCGAGGCTTCAGTGTATAGTAGCATATCGTGATTTCCTGCAAGGAGAATTCATTTGTTGAACATGGTATGATACTATGATTCTGATCTGAGCCAGCTAGACGTCATTTTTAAGTGGGTGCCAACTTCCAAGGGTCCTGGTGGGGATGTTCCAATATAAAAATGACTTCTAGCAGCAGAGAACGAGGTCTCCTCTAGTGCAACGTTGTAAAGGTTAATTGTCGTCCATCTATGTTGGGTGGGCTATTCTAGATCCCTCGGCTAAACCCGGCACAAACACCGCCAAACCCTCTCCCTAGGGGTCCACTCCATGCAACAGATTTGCAATGCGTGCGACTTCACTTTTTAAATTTACTTTGTAGACCACTATTCGATGTTGCGCTAGGGCGCCGAGGTCGAGTATCGAACTTAAGTTTGCACGGTCTGTGATGTTGGCTTGTGCAAGACGACAAATTGCAAAGCCTGAAGTGATCTGAAGGAGGGGACAATTATTTATCTTCTTGTCGACATGCTGCTAGTGTTCGGTTGTTCGGTGGTCCAAGGTTAATATTTCATATCACTTATGCACGTTGCGAAGCCATAGACAACATTTATACTTATACTCGAGTCGGAGGAACGTAGACGTATATGCTCTACTAGTAAGGAGCTGCTGTATCTCAAGAAGTACTAAAACTGCGCAGGTACAAAACTATTCGTACCAATGCATCAAAATATACTAATCCGGGAACAACGAACGAAAGAGAAAAACAAGCTGCACATCACATCATGCTAAAGAATATTGTGATCGCCGCATAAGAAAACAGCGTGGACCGGAAACCATCGCTGGACGCGAACGGTGGGCTAGTGCTTTCCTGATCCCACCTTCACCTTCTCGACCATCTCACCATCGTCTGGCGCGTACTCGAAGGTCTCTGGGCTACCATTAAATGACCCGAAGAAAGGGGTAGCTGGACTAAGGGTAGATGGGGTACGAGACGAGTAAGTTAGCGCCGGAGAGACGAGAGTAGGAGACCTCAAATCATTTTCGAATGATAGTTGTTGGGCGAATGACGGCGACTTCTGCGCAGCAACGTATGCTTTTGAGGATACAGAACTAGAATTATTGCGATGGTCCTCTCGATCATGTGACCGAGGTCGGGATGCTCCTGGCGAATGAAGATAGGTCTGATGACTGCTGTCGGGTTTATCGCTGGTACTGGGCGTAGTGATGGCGTTGTTTAGGTTATTAGAACGAGTGTCTGTGTGCTGATAACTGTGCTGAGATGAATTCGACGCAAGAGGGGATCGAGGGAGAGTAGCGGCTTCTGCTGACTGCCGCAGAGAAAGGTGGGAACGCGAAGAGAACTGAGAGCGATGGTGCGACTGCAAAGAAGAACACTTGGAATCAAGATGTTGAGGTGGTGCAACAATTTCGATGGCACGACTGGGCGGTTTCGTGATCCTGACGTTGCCAGCGTCACCACGGAAATGCAGCTCCTCCTGATAACGGGTGCGAAGATGCTCGTAATGTGACATGGACTCTAGCTGATGTTGGCCGAGAGTATGGAAGTCGTCTTCGGAGATTGGCGGTAGAGCGTTGTCCAAGAACTTCGACCGGCTCACCCCACCCAGGGCTCGACCAGTGAGCGGATAAGCGGCGATCGGCTCGGGGGCATGGAATACCTGCGCGTTCGCATTAAGTTTGCTTCCGGCTTCGAGACGTCCAGATGAGGGGGCGCGCCGAAGAGTACCAAGTTGCTGTTGCTGTTGGGTCTGCAACTGTTGGTACTGTTGTTCACGTAGCCTAGCGTGAGCCTGTAGGATGAGCTCCTCGGCGGGAGTGAAGCCGTTCCTGGCTTGTATCTGACTGCGAGGCTGCTGTACAGAAGGTTGCGCGCTAGCCGTGTACAACGTAGCATTTGCGAGGGCTTGAAGATGAGCGCGCTGAACATCATGCTCTTGACCAAGTGTCGACCCCGTGTAGGCATCTCCCAAATTCAGATTTTGTAGTGAGTGCAGAAGGTCATCGTTGTAAGGGTTCGATGCAAGGTCTTGATACCTGGTCGACGGAGAACTGTCGTATGGATAACCAAGATGGGCAGGCAACGACGTAGATACGGGAATGTTCCCCGCTGACACGGAGGCGAGATTCAGGTTTGGGTAGGAGTGATGAACACTCGGTAGGGGAATCTCGTCACGAGGTTGGCCAATGATGGGTATGTCACGGACATGATTTACTTGAGTCTTGCGAGCGTGAGCTTGGAGCTCTTGGCCACGAAGGTTGAGAAGGGCTGCTTGAGCGATCGTCAAACGGGCCGGAGACTGGTCCTCATTCTTGGATAGTCTCTCTGATCGCTAACAAAACACGCGTAAATCAGTTTCAAAGCAAAACACGGTTCAATCGGAGGACCAACCCTTAACTCCCGTTGCTCGGCACTATCGGCAAAACGGACAGAAATCCTGCATCCAGGATCATTCCATCCACGGACCATCCGACCGTGCAGGCGTTCGATGGTATCTTCTGCGGCTGTACGAGTCTCGAGCCTATAACGCGGGGATGAATTGCAGGATTTCTATTTCCAGAACAAACTGACCGAACGAAAGCTATTATCCGCGGGGGCTCGCTCAGCTTCGTTTTAAAGAAGCGGCTGCTCTTGATGGCGTAAGGGTGCACCAAAGCAGCAAGGCTCTGTATCCGCATGTAAATATTGTTCGTTATATGGACATCAGCCTCACGTACCTCTTCATCAATCGAAAGCGGAAGGACTGCAAGGAGACGTTCAAGTACCAACCGACGCCATGCCGAGGCGACTCTTACCCCTCGATGTATAAATTGGTGGATAACCCATCCTTCAGTTTCTCCATACGCGCCTTGAAAGAATCTTCATCATACTCTATATGCGAGGGGACTTTGCTGGGCGTACACTGTGCCAGGTATCCGATGGAGTTGCTGCATCGATAGCCTTGAGAATGTGGGCGCATACAATGAGAAGAATAACCCGACCTTTGAAAACGAGGGATGTAGGTTGCGATATTTACGGAGGCCCTCGATACATTTCTCTGCTGAATCGACGTCGCTGAATCTTTTCCAGGAATGTAAGCTTGATAATCGTACAGAAAATATATATCAACTTACAGTACGAAGCCATATCCTCTGTTCACCAGAACGTGAGCTTTGGAATTTCGTGCCGTGGCAGAACCTGACATACGTTGGTTTCTCGCTCACATGCCTCGTGAACGATCTCACACTCTTCACCTCGCCGAATGGGCGAGTGAGAGCAAAAAGCTCCTGCTCCGGAAAATGAGGGGGTAGACCATTAATGTACACATTGGGGGTGCGATGCGATGCGCGAGATGCGCTGGGAAGACCTTGAGAAGGGGTCTCGGGACTCAGCGATGATTGTGAGTCACTCGAGTCGGGAAACATGTGGTCATACGAAAATTGCAAACCCGTAGGACAAGAGATGCTATATGAGGCTGCAATCCAGCACCGACTGCGAGTGAGTCGGGATGATCACAAGCTTAATAAAATAAAACCTCACGAGAGTTGGATGAAACTGCAGTAGTAAGACTGTAGGACGATGCCGTACCATTTTCATGTAGCTTGAGGGACGGATTATTTGGTCTGGTGATAACGTGGTTTGTAGACATGGTGATAGGACTAGAATGCGAAGAATTGCGGGACTTAGGACTGGAATCGACGTTAATGTTTTGCGACGGAGATAAAGAGTGGCTGGGTTGAGATGAAGAAAATGAAGTACTACTGAGAATATTATTACGCGGCGAAGAATCTGAATCTGGCGGTGTAGGTGGCGCTTGACGAGAAGAGATTGGAGTGTTCGGTACCGTGTCGCAGCCAGTGCCGACTGAGGTGCTTTGTTCAAGATGCTGCGACTGTTTGCTATCAAACGTAGGAGAAGCTGGGAAAGTGAGGACGGCAGATTGCGGCGAAGAGCAAGAAAGGCTCATGCTGGAGGATCAGGGCGAGTGAATTCGCGGGAGAGAAAGGAAGCAAGCGGAAGGCAAGCTTTTAGGTAAAGTGACCGCCGAACTGTAAAGATTTCAATACGAATAGGATGGAGGAAGGGACGACTATGAACGGATGGGTCAAAATTGTCAAGACTAGGGGTGTAATGATGGGGGGAAGGGAAGAAAGAAATAAGGAAAAATTGAACGAGCGAGGTTTATATTCAGTTCTCAACATATGACGCACGGAACTTGCCTTCCTTCGAGGTTGGAATACTGAAAACCGTGATGAAAGAAGTTTGGCTTTCACCATCTAATGTCAGTTCCATCCCCCATTTTAGGTCGGTCGCTGCCCAGATATGGCAACTACTCAAGTTCGTTTTGAGCGGCGCAAATTGGAGATGCACACAAATCTGATTAGCAGGGCATTCTATACTCCAAAGGCGATCTTGTTCGCGACTTCTTGGGTCCACTATTGAGCGCGATATTGACAGAGAATTAGGAAGAATAGCTTGCGTGGCCAAGACCGGCGAAAATCATCGAGCCAACCAGACTAGTATTGACGATCCAGAACTCATTGGCTCCAAGAAGTTTCCCAGTGAAGTATCGGATTTAACCAAGCGATGGATCCCAGCAGGACCCATAACAACGACGAAAAGGAACCAGACTAGTAGTAGTACTTCCGACAACAGGAGAGCTTGCGTACCACTGGTCCTCTGTTCGACCCTGCTTGGAAACAGACAACTATAAGAGCATCATCGAGTTCTCAAAAAGACCAAACCACTCGCATCCTAGGCAGCTGGTAGCGACTGGCCTTATACATGGCTCCCACCCAGCAAACAGCGCTGACAGAAGCGAATCCTGCGAATCCGAAACCTGTTCAGACAACGAAAACGATGAAAACGAATTGCGCAAGCAGCAAAGTCGGAGCTTGCTTGCACTCTAGTTGCCGGCCTGTAGCTTTCGAGAAATATCGATACCATAATCACAGGAAAACAAGTCGCAAATCTTTTGGTGGCAGTGAGAGGCAGGGTGGCTGTGCTTCTGCTTCCTAATTTCAGACATGCCACGTACTGCACTGTCTGAACGTTTGCGTCACCTCGTGCATTCGGTTCGAACTCGAATCTCTTTGGCATTTCATACACAGTGTGCCGAAGAGGCAAGTTCGTGAACTCATAACTTCAAGGTCTGGTGGTGGGACTGAGTAGTAGTGTTCAAACAACTCACTCGAGTCACCAGACCTTCAAGTTGAAGCTTGACCAGTGATCACAATCTTGTACTAATCAAGTGGTATAATCAAGGTCTCGTCTCAAGTCATGCATCGTCATATATCAAGGGTAGCAAGTCCTCCAGTTTGGTATGTTTGTGTACTTGACAATCCATGTTTCGCTTGAGTGTTTGTACAGATAATGATATTGTCCTCCTTGACGCTCATTGATAAGTTTAACGTCATGCTCAAGTCTACCACTTTACCAAGTCTGGCGCTAGTCTCCCCTAAATTGAAGGATTATTCCTCCGTATCAAGTTTTGACGCTAACGCTGTCCCAGACTATTCGGCCCTACGTCCAAGAAGCACCTACTAATCTTCATGATTTCATTGGTAGTCACCCACACACACACTTCTATAATTCGATCGGGTCCTTCGAAGTTGAGCGATTTGGAAAGTGACCGGGATGTCCCGTCCATGTAATTGGGGTTGTGCTCTCTTTTCCTTCAACCGATAAATGGCATCCGTGTCTCAGATCCGGGCATAGCTATGCAGTTGTTTCGGCCATCCACACACGCCTTGACAGATCCGTAAGTCGTTTTGCAATCATTACGGGGGCGAAGTAAATCCGAGTTTCTCAATCCTTACAGAAGAGCCGGTGCATCCGTGTCGCTTCACTTTCGCTTGCATTGACACCACCGATCCGAAATAGTCACGCAACTCAGCGACGCCATTCTATATCCACTATCTGTCATTGTGGCCACTGTCATTGGTGCAGGCTGTGTGCTACGTGTTTGCCTTGCGGCAGCTGGTTTGCGCCGTGTCAGTGAGCATGATCTTCCAAAACCGTTGCCCCTGTCTTTGGGAGTCCAGCATCGTGGGATGCAACGACCCCCTAACACCCACTTTGCGCGTTTCAAAATCGACATCATCTCACGTACATGATCGCCGAATCGCTTCGTAGTACAGGGGCATGCGTACGTGAATATTTGTCCTTTACGTTCAACTTGAGATACTTAAATATTTCATCTGTCCCATTATTAATATTAAATTTAGGCCTCATATGTAGACCGCCGGTAAGCTCTCTTTTAATATTTTGATTTCGAGTCGACAATACTAGCATGGAAGACATTGGTCTATTGGAAGCTCATTCAAAATTAGTACTTGCAGTCGCTGGAGCTGACCTCCGCGGCGTTAGTGAGCAGTCACTGACTCTACTCAAAGTTCGATCAGAAGTGTGTTCGCCGTGAATGTCGCAGGTGACCTCACTCTCTTAGTATGTTTATCACAGATCTTATCTCTTCGTTCCCGATCATACCTCGCAGCTTGCCGACTTAAGTGTTCTGCCAAGTACCAGTATTTTTATCATGAATTGATGCGGCAATTGAGCCAACCACAGCTTCGACCCCACGAAGGTCACACGATATGCCAGTATTTCATATTCTCTTCTAGTATGTCTCTTATGTGCCCCACATAAGAGCTGTGGCAGCTGATAAGTAAGTAGGTCCGATGAAGCAAAAATAGCTCTCCGATCGGCTCGGATACAATGTAAGTTGGTGGATGGCGGAGGCGCCGCGCTCCATGTTTATTGCCACCTTTGACGCGGTGCTGGCGTCCTTGCCTGGAATTTCAGTAAAAACCTGCGAGTGGAGCAGCTACATCCATTTAGGGACGGTGTAGCTTAGGCCTTTGGTTTAATGGTAAACCGCAATCAAACAGGAATGACGTGTGTCTGAATCCCTTGATCCTGCATTCATTACACCTAATCCTCACACTCTTTACTTGTTTTCCCATTCTCGATTCATTAATGTACGTGAATCTCGCTTTTGGCGACAATTTCCCTCTTCATTCAACAACAGTTGCCCACAGACCTTTGGTTGGATGCACGCTCCCGCATTCAGTGTGCATTGGATGCTGCATGGGCTGACTCTCTACGTCGCAAACACTGTGCCACAGCGCTCTGGGGCCAGCTTTGTCTTGGTGAGGTTCTCTCCTCGTGGGAGAACTCCTTCCATGCTGCGTTTTTGTTTGCAGGTAACACCTGCTGCCGCTAAGCTCAAACGGAACGAACTCTATCATGTCCATCACGCACACCATTTACATATTCGGCCAAGTTCAGCACCGCGAACCCCTTTTCGACTACTGTCCTGACTACTGTCAAAAATTATTAGCAAGCTCACGGCCATCATACTTCTCATTTGTTGTCTTGTGCTGTTGTCATACCTGTTGTCGTACTGATATTATCACACTCACATCGTTATCGTTATCATTGTTCTGGTATTTGCTATTCCACGCAGTCCAGACTCCACACCGCGTTTGCAATGCTCAAGATTCCAGTAGATCGAGCAAGATGTACAATAAATTGGCCTAGGGCAATCTTGTGGCACGAGCTGGCGCTACTTAATAGATTGACGCGATAACTCGGCGTTTCTTATCTACAAAATGGCTGAACTGTTTAGCACTATCTAGAACACTAGATGTGACGAGATGCACCATATGTTTCCACTGGGCTTCAGGGCCGTGCGATGCACTGATTTGGGAAAGTTCAACCGTAGGATCAACATTACTTTAAGCACCTGTGTACTTGGCCATACAATTCATTGACGGGGCCATGACCTCTGTTCTATCCGCGGTCTCCGAAACCATTATGTAAATCAGAGTGTGCTAATGTATGAAGTCATGTCGGAAAAAACCCAAGGGTCATTACAATGCCGCCGGATTTCAACTTTGGTCAGTTGCCTTCAGAGGGCCTTACTGCAAGGCATCGTAAGGGGACAGTTTCGGTGTCACGGCAGGCACCTGCATACGTACTTGCCCAAACAACTCGTTGGCCATGATGTCTGTTCTATCCGCGGCCTCCGAGACCATTATGTAAATCAGAGAGTACTAATGTAGTACTAAGTAGGCTTGAATTCCTTGATTGGCAGTGTTCGTTGGGAGTGAGAGGTAGTAGGTACTTAAGTGGTTAGTAGACGAAGGCTATCTGAAACTTCCCTGCGATAGTCTGGTTCGTCCTGTGGAAAAATGCTCAGCGAGAACTCGTTCGAATGGGTCCTTGGGAGGGCTTTATGAGCGCCTTACGAGAACTCGGCGAGCGTTCCGGCAAGTATGAATAATATAGTACCTCGTTCCTTGAACTATTTCAAATGCTTAGAAGAGCGCCAGTACTTATGATCCATACTGACACGCTTATTGTAATTCAAGTTACAAGTTACTCAGCGCAGGCTGCAGCCTGGACATGTTTTCGAACCTAATTAGCTCAGTGACTCTGACGGAACAGCGGTCAGCTAAACAGGTGTCAATGGGAGACATGTACTTAGGTCTAGTGGATCCGTGTTGTCAAGTAAGTAGTACTTGCTGAGTATGTCCTGCCGCGGACGAGAGAGTATTGATCCGAAGCATCTGCGAAGGGTCGATAACTCACAGTAATTCCTAACATTAGATAATAATACAACAAATCATAAGAGGGTAATAGCTACAAGCACAATCACAGCATGTGACTTAAGTTAGGACAGATCCATATCATGATCCTCCGACGACCGCCCTGCCTTGTCTGTCATTTGTGATGATGGCAGTGGAGTGTCGTCAATGTCACTCCACGCAGAAAAGTCGTCGATAGTAACGCCTAGATCCGACAAATCTTGAAAGTTTGCATATTCTGTGGCGTAAGCCTCAATTTCCTCTTGTTCGAGGTCTTCAGGTGTCACGCTATAGCTGTCAGGGGGCAACTCTAAAGTACACTTGAGTACATTGATACCATTCAGGAAAGGTGAAACCGACCTTGCAATTCGCTTTCCCACCGGCTCACGTCCTCCATATCCGGGTCAAAGGAGGATCCGACGTCATAAGAATACGAAAGACGATAGGCATGGTTTTTCTTATGTGTAGTATTGGCAATGATTCTCCGAAAAAGCTGCGAGACAAGCGCCAAATACCTGGCATGAGCAGAAATCCCCTATCAGGAAAATCACACACCTCATCTTGCATAACCGATTCGTCGTCCTCATCTTCATCACAGTCCATCTCAGAGTCAAAAAATACGTCACTACTGCTAGCTGTTCTTTGCTTTTTGACTTTATCCTGTCGTTGTTTCTGGGCACGCTCAAGACATCGCGCTTTAAAACGATCACGTAAAAAGGTTTTTTGTGGGTTTTCGGGCGTCTTGCTGCCGGCGTGCGTGCATAAGGGCTGGGTGGCTGCGGTTCTGGACGAACTTGTTACGCGAGCTTTGTATTGGGCTTGGCGTCTTGCTTGGGCAGCCACTACCGGCGATGATTTCGGAGAAGCCAGCGGTGATGAAGCAAGCGGTTGGTGACTTCTTGCAGAGTAATACGATGAGCGTCCAGGAGTAGAGGGGGTCTGAAAAATTGGACTAGAGCTTTGCATACTCAGCATTTTGTTGGATGCTGCAGTGAGTGATGAGCGTGACGGTCAACAGTGGCGCGTTTGTTGTGGCTTGTTGACGCGTCTAGTTTACCCGGTTGCCATCAGTCGCCACCCCCGGTCCCAGAGACTGTTCACTTATATCTTACCCCTGATCGCAGGTAGGCTAACATTCAAGGAACGGAACAGGCACTTGATGCGACTTGCGACTTTTGAATGGCCGAGGATGTCGCTTGATGAGTATAATCCTGGTGATGAGATGCTGGCGGATGAAACGACTGGTTGACTTCGTCGGTGTGTACCCAAATGAAATCTAGCACGTCCCTCCGTTCACGAAAATGATAAGCTGTGACACCTCGTGCATAAGCGACGTGGCGGCTACTCGTACACTGAACGCTGGACAACTGTGAATTCTAAACAGGCACTTGATTGCTACGGGAGGCCGTTCAGTACTTTGAGTGGCTGCTGGGATGCCACTCCTCAATCTGCAATTACTCATGCTGGTGGATGACAGTATAATGCGGTTAATGTAATACCGGTTTGCCAGGTGTGCACCCAAATGAAATAAAACATGTCTTCGACACTCAATTTATGGAAGTGATGAACCGCAGCTTCTCATGAGCAACGTGGCGGTCACTCGCGCACCGAACGCTGGAGAACTACGAATTTTTATTCCATTCATAGTATTAAAGCTTCGACTTGCGCCTCTGCTGTGGATTTCTGCCGACATCAATGACTGGACAACTGCGAGCACCTCATTGCGGCTATGCCACGTTTTGCAGATCACTGTAAGCATTGGATTGCTATCCCGGTGCTCGCAGATCATTTCTTGCTACAGTGGCATCACGATGCGCAAACATCGTTCGCACATTTCCGCGAGCACCGGAACGCATGCGAGCATAAGTACTCGTTGCTCGTGCCAAAGATGTTTCTTCGGTAAAATGACATAAGGTTCATTCAGGTGGCTTGGCTTGGCTTTTCGTTATACTAACTTTTCTTTCGTTCAAAGACCGTCCCGAAGAACACGACAACTCGTTTTTCGGAAAATCAACGGGCCACTTGTGAACACTCGCCAACTTATCGATAAACTTGCCTTACAATCTCAGAAAATTAGAGCTTGGTGCAGCTGAGGCCTGCAGTGTGCCTTTGAAAGGCAAGTCTGTGTTCTATATGTCCGTAAATCTTTATGTGGAACAGTAGCCCTAAATTTACCATTCTCGGAATTTCACAAAAGATGTCCGATGTACGCATCATGATGGAAGCAAATTTCTGGCAGCCGGGGTCCTGCACCAATTCCGAGCTAGCCACCTGTGGCGCTACCGAAGGACATGAAGTGTATGATACGAGCCATACGGCGTCCGAGGCACACCATTTAAGACTACAGGATGGTCTGATTTTGACTCTTTTTCAGGTCTCATGCCGCGGTTCAACGAATCCGATCACCTGGTCCACCTGATGGGCCGGGCATCTTTTGCCAATCGCGCTGAAATGGTCACGTTGTCCCAAGGATCAAGACGGTGTGCCGTAACCGCCAGCGAATCCCCCATACTGGTACTTAACCTCACCTTTTCTCCCCATTTTAACTACATATGTATGTCGCAATGTCTTTCAGGTTTTGGCCCTCAAGGTGCCTTGCCTAGAGGTCCGGCATTCTAATTCTAAATTTTACTCTGGCTCTGCTACGGTCCAACGTCTTCTTGGGGTCAGTGGCGCTGTCAGAGGTCATCTAACCTAGGTCTGAAATTTCCAATACATTTCGACGAGCGTGTTTTTGATGTGACGAGATATCTCCGTAGGAATATATAGGGATATGCAATTTTTTCAGGGGACTTATGGCATCCCTTAGTGAGATCTAACCTCAAACCTGGTCCTTCCTCTGATACTAAACTAGTCCAAACTCTGTCCCGTTAATAGCACCTACAATGGCATTGCCGATTCTTCCGAAGGATTAAAGAGGCGTTGTCTTGTGCACAATCCATTTCATGCCCACTCCTGAGTACTCCATCAATATGTTCTCCTCATCCCCTCATCGACAAGACTGGTATGTATCCAGTTCTTCACCATGTTTACAAACTCACCCGCTGATTGTCAGCGCCGCCAAGCAAGAAGAACGACAGAGGAAATTGAACGAGTTACCGTCATCGTTTTTTGAGGCCTGCACGGAGACCGATAATAAAGTGCTTGACCTGTCGCTAAGCGATCTAGTCCAACGTCATAACGCGGGTTCGCTGTCGACTGCGAGCATTTTGAATGCTTATGGAAAGAAAGTGGTCTCGGCGCAAAAGGCCACTAACTGCCTAGCCGATGTCATGCTTCACGAAGCTCTGACCGCGAAAGTTCCAGTTTCTCCAACTGCTACAGATCACACACTCACTCCCGAACAACGCCTGACACCCCTCTCCGGTGTCCCCGTCAGTATCAAAGACTGTATCGACATCGAAGGCTACGACACCACTGTAGGCTACTCGTCAAAAGTCAATCATCCCGCTTCGTCGTCCGCAGCAATAGTCCGACTTCTTCGTGATGCAGGTGCAATCCCTCACGTGAAGACTACCACACCTCCGGGTCTCCTAGGACTCGAGACGTCATCAGACCTTTTTGGGCGAACGAGCAATCCATATAACGAGAAGTACGTCAGTGGTGCTTCGACTGGTGGTGGGGGCGCGCTTCTTGCATGCAGAGGGAGTGTTATCGAAATCGGTACAGATATTGGCGGTAGTGTGAGGATGCCCGCGCATTTTTGCGGGGTCTACGGTATGAAGTCTTCAGCAGGACGATTTCCAGGTTGGGGCACGCTACCCCCTATGCCTGGACTAGAATCGGTGGCTGTTTCGTGTTCTCCGATGTCTCGAAGACTGGATGACCTTGAAGAATTTTGGAAGCGTGTTATGGAGATGCAGCCGTGGGATTACGACCACACGGTTCGTCATATTCTCCGTCACAGTATCTATCAGAGTTGAATGTCGTTGATTGTAGTGTGTTCCATTACCCTGGCGACCCATAAATCTTCAAGGGACGAAGCTGAGGTTTGGAGTTGTCTGGGAGGATGGTCAGTCCCTTTCATGATACCCTTTCTGTCTTCGTTGCTCAGAAATTTAGGCATGATTTCTCCTTCTCCTGCTTGTCGTCGCGCTTTGCAATGGGTTTGTGATGCATTGGTGAAGCAAGGTCATGAAGTGATTGATTTGTGCGTTTAAACTTCTCCAATCTTCAGTTTTTTTTTACCACATCATCATTAGTTCACCCCCTAAAATAGCAGAAGGTCTGAACATCGGATTCCAGTTGTGCTTTGCAGATGGAGGCGAGTGCCCCTTTATTGTGCTGTGAGTTACAGATGCTAAACTCTTCTTAGGCGCTGGTTTCTTTAATACCGTGCGCAAGGACGAGAAACTTGACCCTGTGTTGCTCGCCACTAAGTCTTTACTGGGGATGCCTCTTTGGCTTAAGAAGTTCCTGGCGATGATCACGCGGAAATGGAGTGGTGATGAAGCCTACGCATCGATGCTCGAGACGCTTCACGTCAAATCGCCAGCCGAGGAACGCGCACTTGTCGTCTCGCGAGATGAGTACAGAGCAAAGTGGCATAAAGCATGGGAAGTCGAAGGGCTTGACTTTGTGCTGACGGTTCCACACGCGTTGCCCGCTATCCCTGCTGGATCCGCAGAGAAGGTGACCCTAGTGTCTGCTGCATACATGATGATTTTCAACATCGTGAGTTTTATTTTCGCTGTTGTATTGTATTTGCGAGCTCAATGACGAATAGCTGGACTATACTGCTGGTGTTCTCCCAGTATCTTTTGTTAACCGTGAAACAGACGCGCTACCGAAAGATTTCATGAAGAGTGCCGAATACAATAATATGGGGTTGATGTCTAAGGGAGCGTACTCTGTGTATGATGCAGATGCAATGCACGGACTGCCCGTTGGCGTGCAGGTCATCGGAAGGCGTTTTGAGGAAGAGAAGGTCTTGCAGGGCATGAAGATCGTGGAAGATGCTCTCGAGGGATGTGGTCGCAAGTTTGTTCCCCGGGAATTTTGAGCTGAGTCACTTACTCTGGACATCCACGTCATTTATGTGGATACCATTACACCATTACATATTGCTAATCGTCTTATTTACTTCATGTACTTGTGGTCGGGCTACGTATACTACACCTTGGAATTTCCTTGGATATTAAGGGCAGAAACGTTACACAATACCTGCTGGGCCGCTCATAAAATCGAAACATCAATCAAGTGCTGAGTACATGTACACACTGCATATGCATATTATCAGAAGACTTTAAATTTCAAAGAGTGAATTCGTCTTGCACCGCTTCGTTGTCTGGTCTCGGCCCAGCTTTCCTGCGCACTGAGGACAACATCAATCAAAAGCAAGTAGCACGATACGCAAAATAAGCACGTTTCCAAAGCTGATTCTGCTGCGAATCTTGATGTCATTCTGTTGAAATCTGATGATCGAACGTACGATGACGATGACGATCGGGCTGCCACCACGTCACACACACATGTCCTCGAAGCGTCAGATACGGTTCCGGAAGAATGCCGATCCTAAAGCCCCATGGAGAAAACTCTGCAGCTAGTCATGCACTTGAGATTGTTCAATCGATTGACTTCTGCATCGACCCAAGTGATCGGTCATGGGATAGGCATCATCCTGGTTGACACCAATCCGGAGGTACTTTTATGGGAGACAGCGCGGAGTTGTCGTTGGCTTTGAATGTCAAGTCTTGAGTGACTGCGGGGAAAGAGCGATTATATTGTCTTACATGTTTCGCACTGCGCAGCAGACAAAGTTCAGTCACTTGAAGACGGAGACAGATCCTGACGGGCGTGATTAATAATGAGCTGAGATGCTGTAATTGGCAAAAGTGGAATATAAAGTAACGAGGGAAGTCGAAGTCTTCTCACAGATCCAGTGTACTAGAGACGTTCCAGACGACGACCTTCCCTAGCTTGGCAAAACAATGTATCTCCGAGTTTGCGTCATTGAACAGTCTGCCGGTAGGGGATATGACGGGTCATCAGAGGCCTGAATACATATGCCTATAGGAACTCTTCCGGTGTGTTATCGTTGTCATAGCTTACAAAGGTCATCGATGCAGTGAGTAGGACAACACCAATGGCATCATGAACCTGGACCGGGTACACAGCTCTGATCCGATCCGAATTCGGCCACATGTGACATAATTTGAAAAGCCCGAGTAAACATCAGAAAACAATCTGAATGAAGTTTCGGAAGTCGTTGAATTGGTCGCATCCAACATTTGGACAGATACCCCTCTCTCTCTTCTCCTCTTCGACAACGGTAGCAACAGTGGGGACCACTCAATTGGACTATTTTCATTTTGTTCAGTCTCGTTGCGACACTGACCAATTTTGCTGGGTCTGAACTCCTACCGGAAACGGAAGCATTTGCCTTGCGCGGCTTGCCACAGCTTGTTGAGGAACGCAACAGACGGTTATAGCTCCCTCTCCGTACTTACCGCGCTAGGCCTCCCTAGGCTTTCATCTTGGTTTTTTGGAGTGAGTAGAGCTCCATCATGATGGTATTATAAGCCATTCACCATTTCCTCACTGCCTTTACCAGCGGTATCTTTCGCTGGTCTCCACACCAGGTGTCATCGTGACAACCTAGCACTGCTATTCACCCAGCCTTTTACATCTTGCCCCGCCAGGTACGTGGGTATTGCACGTCTCTTTCACGGCTTGCAAGGCTTAGTTTGATATATATAGCTCGATCAGGCGTCATCAATCGTAAGTGGGGCTCACACTACCACCGTCATATTTAGCCATTCCTCCCATCGTAAAGATACCATCTCACCGGTGGCTACAGGTCCGTCCCAACCACGCGCAAAAAGCCTGAACTATCCCTGCGAGATCACTGTCATAATAGTCGCTTGATCAGTCGCCTCGTGTGTTCGTTCTTTTGTCAAGCGGCCAGGGTCTTCGCGTAAGATCGGAACAAGCGCTTTTCTATTGGCCTTTTGACGCGGATCTTTTTTCTTACCTCCACTAGGGCCACCTGTCAACTGTGCTGAACTTCTCACCTTCACTCTCATCCTGTGCTTCATCTTATCAGTGGAACCGGCAGCCTGACGCCTGCAGGCTTGCTGCGAAGTTGCTTTCTAAGTTGAACGAGCTGTACCTGTTTAGGAACGCCCCAACTTTCCGTAGTCGTTTTCCATCTTTCATCCCGACCCTCGCGCCAAAGCCCGAAACGTAGGCGCGATGGAGGAATCTACCTCTGCCTCACATGACCAGGCTATGGAAACCCAACCTTCGTCAGATAGCCCAGCTTCGTCCCCGCCACAACCAGACTCTTACAACCGTCCGTCGACGGCACACGGAAGTGCTGACGCCCCATCAGGTCGTGCAACTTATTATCCACCAGCTCCATTTTCTGCTGAACGTCCATACTCTGTTCACGGTACCTCAAGTACGCTCCCACGTTCTGCTTTCGCTGCAGGCCCATACCTCTCCTCGAGTGCGCGCACGTCGTTCACTCACGTCGATGTCGACAGCGTTCCGAATTTTGGACCGTACCCTCCGCTTCCGAATTCAATTTTTCCCTTAGGACAAGCTGTATCAGACGCTGTGGTGACCAGTTACACTGAAGCCAGCGCAGACGGAAATACTGCACAAGTACCCCACACCCCTCAAGTGTCCCTGACATTCCTCCTCGTCTCTGGCCGAAGACGGACTATGTCTTTTGATCCTGCAATAACCATTGGAAGGGTCAAAGAGCTGGTGTGGAATGCGTGGCCTACAGGTCAGAATTTCAAATTCATCAGACTGGATCTAACGCTACAACTGTTCTTATATGCAGATTGGCAAGAGGAAAACCCACCGGCTCCATCACACTTGCGAATTCTTTACCTAGGCAAGATTCTGCAAGATGAGGACACTCTTACTCGTGAGTATATTTACCGCGTCGTAATGTTGTGTTCCTTATTATTTACGGATGGATGGCACATAAGATCTGTCATTCCCAACTTCTCTATCATCGTCCTCGTCTCCCTTGCCCACAATTGTTCATCTTTCCATTCGTCCCTCTAACATCTCAACGGTTGACGATACCATGAAGAAGAGACGCCTTAGCAATGCGTTTTCCCGGAGGGGAGCGTTAAGCGCTGACACAGAAACTGCACCAGAAAGTGCCGATGATGCCGTGGGAAGGGGATGTTGCTGTGGATGCACCATTTGCTAATGTGGGAGGTACCCGACAATTTAGAAGATTCAAATCGGTTGGTTTGGGAGCGGGTCAAGTCAAGGACCGTTTCGAGATGGGCGCAAATGCACGTGATGTCCGAATTACTGCTAACAATATGCAGGAGTACTGTGTTTATATGGAGGAGGACTGGCTTTCTTTACGACGGGCAACATATCTTTCGCTTGCTACTCTAGCAAACGGGGTGGACATATAATATACTACTGCAGCTAATGCATCTGATTACTTCTTTATATGTTCACCTGATGCACGGAGAAAGTTGAATCTTGACCGGGACCATCGGGTCGATCCGTCTGGTTCCGAGTAAACCAGCGACTATTACTTAAGTAGGTCCTCGGAGCTTGTTGCAGGCCAGAGAGTTTGGCTTTGCAAGTACTCTTGAAGTACTTACTGATCCATTAATGATTCTCCATTGATTCTCCCCCTTTTCAGTTCCTGATAAGCTACACGACAGATTTGGACTCATACGTCCGAACTATCAGAGAAGATACCAAACAGAGATCGGATGAGGCATGCCTACGTTGTATCATTATAATATGTCCGCTGAGAAGTGAACGACACTCTCCCACCCCCCAGTACTTACAGCATGGGCAGAGTATCGGTCTCGTACAGGTCTGTCGCATGCGTCCTAGTTGCCTGCGTTCTAGCAGTCACTCTCCGCAATGTTGTATTTGCACCACCTGGAAACCACATGCAGGTCATATCATCACTGGATTTCGATTCTCCCACGTCCCCACGGCCCCCCATCAAAAACTATTTCCTACTAGAGGATGGTCAATTTGACGAGGTCGAAGACACCAGGCAGGAGGAGCCCCAGCCAGCTCCGCTCGGTGATCACCACTACGGTGATGACGGGCTGCTCGTTGTCAACCCCAACGGACCTCATCCAATTCCTGAGCTTATAAAGCGAGCTGAGGAAGCTTGGGCACAAAAGCTTGAACCGCGCAAGCAAGACACTTGGTGAAGCTGTCGCAGAATACAAACGAAGATACCACAGGCCTCCTCCCCTTCACTTCGAGAAATGGTACGTGTTCAACATAGAAATCAAGGTTAAACGAGCTTCACAGTGAACGTCCGTTGGACTCGCAGGTGGGACTATGTAGTGGCACACGACGTCCAGCTTCCAGACGAATACGATGAGATTTACCGTGATTTGGAACCTTTCTGGGGCATTGATCCCCTGGACTTCCAGACGACCCGAGAAGAACTAGAGGTGCAGGAACAAACTGTAGTTATTGCGAAATCAGACCAAAGGCCCTACATCGAGGTCGTCGACTACCATCTACCGTCAGACCGTGCAGAGGAACTCCTTAAGCGCATCGACAATATACTGCTACATCTCCAGGACGTAGAACAATTTCTGCCTCCCTTTCGCGCTGTTTTCTCGCCTCACGACAATCCCAGCATGCTATCAGATTATGGAATCAAAGCCAGGGCACTAGAAGCGGCTGCTACTCGCTCCAGTAAGTCCTTCTTGATTGCCGTCGCAATGAGGTACCAACTTATACTAACATGATGCCAAGCTCTAAAACGGAATGAATTACCAAATGCACAGCGGTCTGGATGGATCTCGGCCTGCCCTCCATCTTCTCCAGCCTGGCAATATTCCCATGATCTCGATAATCCCCCTGTGCGCCCATCCCACAAAACGTTCATTTCCGACCACCGCCTCTCGATGGACCCATGCCTGAATCCTTTTCTTCTTCACAGTCACGGCCAGTTCCTGTCGCACAATAATGGGCCGGCCCCACAGAGCACAATCGTACCACGTTTCTCCTTCTGTTCGACGCTGCTTCACCACGACATTCGACCAGCTGTTCCTTACGGCTGGCTCGACGACCTTCCTGACGAAGACAACCCGCCATGGGAAGATAAGGTGGACGAAAGATTGCTCTGGCGCGGTACCAATACTGGCATTTTTCATGGCGTTGACACCAGGTGGCGGAAAGCGCACAGAGACCGTCTGATACAATACGTCAATGATATGGCAGGATCAGTGGATGTGCTTCGTTCGCCTCTGAACGATTCTGAACCCGTTGGAGAGCCCATATCGCTGCGCAAAGCACACCTCAATCCTGCAATGATCGACATTCAATTTGCCGGAAAGGCAGGGTCCTGTGCATCGAACGTCTGCGACCAGCTAGATAAATTTTATGACTGGAGAAAAATGCAGACGCACCAAGAAGCAGGCCGTTATAAATATGTTTTCGACGTTAGTCAGTCAGATTCAATCACAACGCTCAATTATTAACCACTTTCAGATCGACGGGCATGGGTGGTCAGGGCGGTTTAAGCGCCTGATCACATCGAATTCCCTTGTATTTAAAAATACGATATATCCTGAGTGGTGAGTACTCGTCTCGTCCGATTCATGCACGACGAACAAACCACGTTTGCAGGTTTATGGATCGCATTGCGCCCTGGCTACACTACGTGCCTGTACAGGTCGATCTGTCTGATTTGTATGATACGTTCACGTTCTTCCGTGGAGGACTTCAAGGAGAAGGCGCGCATGAAGATTTGGCACGAAAAATAGCCACCGCCGGGCGCGAATGGAGCAAAAAATATTGGAGGCAAGAAGATCTGACAGCATACACGTTCCGGTAGGATTTTTCTCGTGTTGTCAGAAGGCAGGGGTCCTCATTGATCGATTCAAGGTTGTTCCTCGAATATGCGCGCGTCTCCAGTCTCGACCGCGATGCGATGACATACAAAGAAGACGTAGAGTAGTACTAGTGTACATGTACTTGTACAAGCAGATCGAAAACTTGGATTAGTGGTGTTACAAGGGACGTATGGGTAATTTAACGAGTTCTTGATTGTTTCAGTCTTCTCTCGTGGGATTGGTGGGAACAAGAAACGATTGTAGTTGCACGATCAAACTGCTTTGATGAGAGGGCATTGTTATTCTTGATCCAGCCCTTTCCTATGTTCGACATTAGTAACTGTAGTGTCCGACATTTGAATGAGATCTACATCCGGTGTTGCGGTCTGTCACCAGGTAATTTTCGGTGTAGTCGGAGGTAACACATATGCTATAGTTTAGCCTCGCCCGTCATGGGAATTGTCAGGAAAGTGTGTACTGATGATTCCTACCTAGGGAAGTTGTGAACGGAAGTGGCGAAAGATACATTTGAGCTATTGACGGAAGCACCCAAGAATAGTTAGTACGCGCGACACGCAGCCGCAGTTGCACAGCTAGCTACCCCCATCTGTTGAGGCGATGGTCATGAACTGGTTGCTGCAGGAGACAACGAGAATATACGGGCACTGGTATCAGTAGTATGAACAGGCGGGAGATGAGTATATATATTAATCCTTGTGCCAAAACCACATCGTTTCTCGATGTTTGTGAGGATAAGTTTGATGCGATACAAAGAATGCACGGCTTGAGCACCTAAAGATGCTTTCTTCTTTGGAGCACCCAATCGCTAGTGTGATGTCATCCTATCGCATATGATGTCTCTCCAGTGGTGGCAGCAGAAAGTTGTGGTTTGTGTTGGTTGTCCTTTGCATAGCAAATTGAGACCCTTGTGCCCCTTCTGCAGCTTGAACTTGTTGTATTGAACTATCCGTCTTCTTGCCGCTCGTACCTTGCATAGCTGCGGCCACTTCCGCCGCTGACGGAGGGGCAATGTCATATCTCTGAAATTGGTTTCAGTGGAATCAAAGAGGGGCCAATTCGGTGATGATAAGTAACACAGCGTCATCGCGAGCGGGCGCAACGTCAACGGGATGTATAGAGGTTCTGATGGGAGATAACCCAGATAAGCTGAGATTCTAACGCCTGGGCTTGAGCGGCGTTGGTTGAGGTGCATTTATTTAAAGCTTGGCCCTGAGGGTGCTGGTTAACATGCGAAGAGCTCGAGGGAGATGCTGGGTCAGACGAAATGACTTCATAAACGGTGTAAAGAGTCCCGCCTGACCTTTGAGATGGATCAAAATTAAAATCGTGCGTCCTTGCTTCGGTATCAGATTGGAGATAATAAGGCAGTGATGCCTGTGATGTAAAAGAAGGTGCAGATTGAGTTAAAGCATGAATTCATGTCGGAGCTTGAGGTATCAAAATGTTCTGGTATCGTTATGTTGCAGACAGTATCGTAGGTAAAGGAAGAAGAGACAGAGTACGATGATCACTTGGCTTAGTTTGGCAATCGACATTTTTCAGTTGTTGTAACACTCAGACATGATATCACACTAACCATGAGCTATTTTGCCGATATGAGTATCTAGAACTATTTTACTGGCTGTTTAAACATAAATTTCTGTAGTCGAACCAATTTTTTTTTAGTGAAGTTTGAAGTCGCTATACAAAAATTCGGTGCAGCCTGTCTTTTCTCCAAAGTTGCTTTGATCGGGACCCCATGCACCAGTTTGGTAGGGGGTTGCAAACGGTGTTGAGTTTCGGAATTCGCCGAACGCACGCCTCTTGGTCCGCGCTGGCTGATCCCACTGTTCCCCACGAAATTCTGAGGTCCTCAGCTTCGCACCAGAAAATTGACGGTCTCAACTCCGCTCGGCTTTACAGTCCCAACTTCTGCAGCTACCAATTCGCGGCAATGATTCTGGCAACGTGCTCGCTTTGCTACCGCTTACCGTGCATTATCGGGCAGTTTCTCGTGCTCATTCTGACCATTCCAGACACATTTTACTGAGTTTTGAATACATTTTGCACCCTCCTTAGGACCGTAAATCTAGGACCGTAAACCCCACCCAAAGGACCATCAACTTTTCTTAATGACTGTGAAAATCTGAGGCTTAAGACTGAGGGACTCTCGAAGTTCTGACTGGGAGTCAGCACTATTGAAAGATATCATAGAGATCAAACAGTCCTTGAATCCATATCCGGGCTTCTACTATGATCTGTGATGCGCATCTTATCAGACTGATACTTACTACGAGTGATTCAGATCTGGCACCATACCCGGTGGGATGGGCCCCTAGCAGCGGGGCCAGTAGAGCCTCGCAGGTGTTTGGGAGCTTAGTCAGCAGGAGGAGGCCATTCCAGTGTAGTCGTGTACGATCATCGACCCACGAGCGCCAGCTCACCTTCTCATTGGTCAGAGTGCCTGTTCCAACGGGAGACTATCTACAACTCAGCTTACGAGGCACACGCGGTGGAGTATACGTAGAATTTAAGATTTCCAATTGTGGAGATATTCGTGAGACGCTATTCCAAGGAAAAACATAGACATGACCTATTTACTGCAAGGTGTATTCCAACGGAAGCCGGGCTGGAATGCCACTAATACGTAATGGATCTACCATTATGTTGTTGACCGTGGTTGAACATAGTGCATGAAGGGCCAGTTATTTGTGAGTCCATTGCAAGGCGTTAAATGGAGTGGAGAAGGTCGCGTGTCGAAAAGTGACGCGCAGGAACGCGTTGTTCGAAAAGAACATCAAGCCTAGATCAACATCACTTCAGAAAAGAACGGCGAGTAAAGACTGAAGTATACTGACTCGTCAACTGTGCGATTCTTAGTTTCCGGAATGAAGTACCAGACCCAAATTGTTCCAGCACAAGACAGACCGCCAAAAATAAAGCCAACGTATCCCCCAAGATTTGCTTCATCTGGATTGACGCTGGAAAATAATCTTTTAGATGGACGATGGGGTAGGAAGAGGAAAAACTTGCAGATAAGGGACAAATATGTGCACGATCATGCTACAAAAAGAATTTACCAAAACTCCTGATGCGATCGTCTTCGATCGCAGCTTAGCAGACGAAACTTCAGTAAAAATGACATAACCTAGGGGACCACTGTGATCAAACCCGTCAGTTAAGGTCAGCTTTACGGTGCAGTGACCTACATGCCAGTTTGATAAATGAAATTGTATATGATTGTCTATGGCAGAAAAATCAGTACCAAATGCGAGCTCTCCTCAACGGGGATGCAACGCACAAAGACAGCTACCGCCCATCTTGCACTTTGAGTGTGTGATATGGATATAAAGCCAATCAACAATAACACTGTAGTGCATGCAAGTATTCCCCAGAAGAATATGAATCTACGACCGAATCGATTGATCGTATAGAAGGTCAGCAGGTTGCCAACAATCTAGACAAGGATCATTCGATATTAACGAAGAGCAGAAAACAGCTAAAAGCTTACGCCGACGGCTGACATACAGAGGGCTAAGTCAAAGGCTTTGGTAGTAGCGAAGCCGGCAAGCTCAAAGAAGTATGTGCTGTAACCCAGAATGAATACGACCCCTTTCGGACAATCAGCATGCCACTATTGACACTCATTAATAGAAATATACCAGCGCCTTGCTGAAGCACGAAGACCATCGTTGCCACGACAGTGCGCCTGAGGCTAGCCCCTGTTGTATTCTAATCAGAGTGCAATTAAATATTATTACCGGAATGTGAACAAACCCCTGAAACAATCAATGTATCTCGCACTCGCCGCATACGAGTCTTCAAGCTCAATCGTTTCCTGAATTTGTTGAAGTTGTAGGTCTGCATCGATCGTTGGGCCACCGAGCCGCGTGATGACCTTCAGAGCTTCATCTTTCCTCCCTTTGCGGACGAGCCACCAAGGAGATTCTGGAGCGAAAGGAAGGCCTACGAGAAGGATAATTGGAAAGATCCATTGGATTGCACTGGTTGGAGGAATGAAGCTGAATGCAAAGCAAGAAATCGAGCCACTTACAAAGGCAAGCGGTAGGCATAAACATCTGTTCGGTTTCCTGCTCCGCGAATTACCCCGTTCGACATGCTATACTTCCCATTCAGCAATGTGTCAATGAATATGCGTGATGAACATACAATATGCCAACTGGATGTAACATGTGATGTTAGTCTTCAGTGATGAAGTTAGTTTGAAATGGAGACGCACGATCTATTGCGAGGTTAACAGATGCAGTACTTATACCACGTAAAGCGAGAGGGGAAACCTCTGCGCAGTATGACCCTGCGCTTGATACGAACATTCCTACAAAAGTCAGCTCAGACAACAGAAGGTTAAATGAGCATATGGTCAAACCAAGGGAGAAACCGTTGATCAGTCTGCCAGCTAATATCAACCCGTTCTCATGGGCAGGCGTAAGGAATTGTGCCAGGATGCCAACGATGGAGGCTAGACAAGCGACAGCGACAGCGCCACGCCGTCTGTCTCATGTGAGCAAGATAATCTAAGACTGCAGACACTCATATCGTACACGTACCCGAAGAGCTCGGAGATGTAACCTAAAGAAAAGGCTCCAGCCATGCCACCGACATTGCTGATACTATTAAAGGCACTTTGCCATGATGCAGAAATAACGTATTGGTTCCCAATCAAGCTCCCAAAATCCCGACGGAACGAAGGGATGCTCAATAAACCACTACCAAGCTAGTAAAAGACCATCTTGACACCATCGCACCCATTCATGGTGGAGTCACCCACCTGAGTATCGAAACCCCACAACAGTGCACCCAAGTTGATGAATAAGCACCATGCACAAGCGCGCCAATACGTCCGCAAAGCCTGCACTGGGGTGATGGCATGCTCAGTTGCAGCAGCCTGCGCTAGCACCGTGAGGTTGCCATAGGGTGAGTTCTTCTCAAAACCACTAGCTGCATCGACTTCTAAGATCGCTTGAGCTGTTTTCTCGTCGACAGCGCCAGTCATGGTTCTGTGTGAAGTATATGGGGCCGCTTGAGCTGTTTTCTCGTCGACTGTATAAGTCATGGTTCTGTGTGGAGTGTATGGGCCCCGTCCCTATCATTGATCGGTTTTCACATCGGGCGCATGCGGTCGTGCCTGTCAAGCTGGGAATCGAAGCAGTATCTGAACTGGCAAATCGAACAGCAAAACAACAGCGAATCCTATCGAAACCTTCAGGCTGCCAGCACTGGGGGGAAAGAAATGAGCAGCTGTAGTAGGTTGGACAGATGTATACACACATTGTCCAACTACATATGATGATCGACATTAGGAGCCGAATCTCTAGATCGCGGTGCAGCATAACCTGGCGTTAAAACGCACGTTGGACTGTCCGCACACATGATCATGGTACATGTACTGGTGTCATATGAAAAGCAAGCAAGTCTGTCGTTCCTCGATAGTACACCAATTATGTAATCTAGATATGAAATGTGGTCATAAGTTATTTTCATCTCTGACAGTCGTGAGAATGAGCCAAGAGTGAGGTGAGACTATGCAGGCGGCTGTGGCTGCACGCCCTGATGCCGCTTCTTGAACATGAGCGGCCATGAACCAATCACAGCAATTGGGGCTGCAATGAGAAGCATCACTACTGCACCCCACCCATTATTATCGGAGCTGTCAGTGAATTGCCCGATGGAACCACCATGACCTAGCGAAGGAGTGTGTAGAGCTGTCGTTGTGGTGGAGCTCGTGGTTGCCGTTGTAGAAGTGCTGGATGTCGTCGGAGTGGCAGACGGCAGAGCAGATGTATATGCACGAATAGAGGAAACGTTGAAATATGCGTTATCATATTGTGGACTTCCAGGTCCGACGACGCAGTCCTGGTACTGTATGGGAGATGTTGAAATGAGCTAAATGTTATTTTCAGCTGCTAGCACTTACACATAAGCCTGTCGGACCTGAGTTGCCGCATGACGCATTATAGGCATCTCCAACCCCTGCCCTATATGTAACAGATGAAAATGACGAAAGTCCTGTATTATGAGGTATGAAAAAACCCACCAGTCACCGCAAAGAGTAATGTCTAAAACCAGGTTCTGAGCACTAAAATATTGGCTAATGTTGCAAGTGCTAGAAAAATAACTGGCATGCGGAATTCCCCACTGAGTGATATCCATCGAAGCTGAATCAGCTTGATTGATGGAAGTGGGCACGTCAGGGCGCTGAAGAATGGTCAGCACATTACAGTCTTTCAGCCAACCCAAGGGGAAATCGCACACTCCAGAACCAGATGCTGCAAATGATAATCAGTATAAGGGTGATGAGGATATGGATATGGAAAGTGCGTACAATATACCAGACGCATCAAATTGGGTTGCCCAAACTCCCCCGCCAGCTTCCGCGAACCCGCTTTCATAACTATTCGGAGAAGTTTCCGTCACCGTGCACCCAGCAGGTTGAGAACAGTTGGTCGTTGAACCGCTTGCACCAAGTTGGTATTCCGATCCATTATGAGTGCATCCTGGCGTGGTATGGATGGCCATTTGGTTATCGGACATCACGTTAATGCCTTCTATGATATCTATCTCCCCATTCTCTGGCCAGTTAGGCCCTAAAAAGTGACGTCAGTTGGTGAAATTGAAGGACCAACATCACCACGCGCACCAAAACTCCAGAACGCGGGCCAGACCTCACGCAAGGAGTTCAGTTGCCAATGACAAATGAATCAAGCCTGTAATAACACACCGAGCATCCATATGGCAGGTGATTGAGGTCAATTATCCACAGGCTTCCGAGGTCATAAATATCCTGAGTGGTTATGCGAACCTGTTGGTTGGCAATAAGTACTGAATGCTTGGCTTATTTATTTTTCGTACTGTGCTGCGGTTCTGGCCCAGAGGCACGTTTGTTATGTTGTCCACTTTAATTATGGCATGGCCTTGACTGTCTACATACGCCAGCCCCTGGCTGGTTGCATATGATTCGTTGACCCATATGGCATTACCTGCATAATGTTTCCTACTGTAGTGGGAGACAAATAATGACGAATACTATGCTCACCTTGAGTCAAGTTGTCATAACCGCCATAAAAGTCCCAACGATCGAAGAAGCTCTGCCCCGAATATTCGCGCACAAGACTATAGCCCTTCACAGAAGATATATAGGAAGCAAAGATCTCGAGCGCGAGCCAGTGCTTCATGGTCAGGAAGTGTGAAAATATGGGCACAAAGAAGGCCCGAGGGCATTCATATAGTCAGGAAACTTTGCAAGTGGCGATGACGGACAAGTGGCAGCGCTACCAGCTGGAGAAGGGGTGGGTTGGAGCGGAGAGACAACTCGAGATCTTCGGAATGAAGCATTACTCAATCCTAACGGTGTTCTCCCTTTCCGAACAACCATGAGGCGCGCGCGGCGTTGCGCGACAGCCGAAAGAGCACATGGGGTCACGTGATACTTCCTCCTCGGACCGATCGGTCAAGCTTTCAAGCTCAAGAACGATTGCCTATTCTCAAAATTCGATTCACTACTCTCGAAAAAATCATCCGCAAAGTGCCGTGGTAGGTCATAGGGCAAATGCAGGCAGAAGGCAGGCAAGGAAACCTTTTTGATCTGTTGAGTAATAAGTACTTGTACCAGTACCGCGATCGAAGAGCCTCGGACGACGGACACACTGGACCGCAACTAGTAAGGAAGATCATCATCTAGCATTGCATGAAATCATCCAGGTGCTTGGCCTCCGCGGAACCGGGATGTAACATTGGACTTGGCTGATGTTTTAATCAGACGGGTTGGCGCTCGTTGATGCACAGCTACTTACAAGCACAACTGGTATGATTGATTGCATGATCAATCCATCATTTACGCTGCGAACGCGGTGTTAATATCAAGTTTCCCCAACAAGGGGGCAGTCAGAAGCGGTACACGAACTCTATAGCCCCTACTACACCAAGGACATCAAAGAAATTACCGGCAGCACAGCAGAGCACAGACTAGCATAGTATGAGAGGCAATCAGCGAAAATGGAAACATCGTTCCATCACGGTCAGCCCCTGGAACAATGACAAGTAACGTTCGTGACATATCACTACTACCAGTGGTTACATGGGGATCCAGGTGGGTGCACACGCTCTCAGATCAACATCATGCTGTCCTGATGGTGATGATACTGTTCAGCTAATAAAAAGAGAAGATGCCGTCCATTGACATTCAAGTCACCTCGAAGTTCCTACTTTGTGTACGCTCTCTGTTCACCATGGACAAGCCCTCGACAATGATGGTTGAGCAGTTACAGAGCGTCCACGCCCGTCAACGCAAGGTTATCCAACAGCTTCAAGCGGATAACGCTAGACTGCTCAGCGACCTCGTTGAAGTTCGTCGAGAGAGAGAGGCTTTCCGGGCGGAAGCTGCGAGGCTTCGCAAGGAGCATGCAGAGCTGCGCAATCAACTAGATGAAACGCTATCGGAGTATCAAGATTTGAGGCGCGAGCGTCTCAGTCTTTCTCGCGCATTTAGCAATGTGTCTTCTTTCGGACGGTCATCAAAAGTTAATTATAAGGTGTGTGCAGTGATCAAGGTGGTTATGCGGCTCTAAGTCATTCTACCAGGCGATGCACACCTTGTCAGCATTGACAGGAGATGAAGCAAAGGGCCCATCTCTTGATTTTAACACAGTCAGTCGTTGAGTCGTTGCCATCAGAACATAACCCCATTGTTTTCCGCAGGAGATTACTCACAACAGTCAAAATCCATATTCAAGTCGTGAGTTGCCAGAACCCACTACACTGGACGAGCCTCAAACCGACGAGCCTGTCCGCCGAATTCGGAAGCAGCCTACGATCATGACGCCGGTTCCAAGGCCATCATTGTATGCACTCGAAATGAACTGTTAAAAATGAGTTTACGCTACCAAAAGGAGCCACGTCAGGATATTTAATGGAAGTGTACCATATCATATTGCTGGGGATATGTACCAGGGGATAATATTATCTAATCCATCGGACTAAGTACTTGTGTTAAAACGTCGAGATCGTAACGTTAATATCTACAGTATGTAAGGACGGAACGTTGTTTGGTCCCTGACACAGAATGGATCTATGCGTGAGGGCTATGTGCAAGTGTAGAAGAGACTCGTCAGCAGATGCATGAACCTTTGCACTTCTGGCATCAATGCAAAAGGTGGTAGAACCACCTTCCGACTAGGTAAGGATGGTGCCCCTTGGACAATTGTTAGGAGCCCTTTCAATGAGTGACATGGAACATGTGGATTCCAGAGAGCCGACAACATTCATATGCGAGCATATATATAACTTCTTGATGATGATCAGATGAATTCCAAGGTACTAATGAATGCGTTCATGATCCTCGCATCCTTGTCCTAAGTGAATGACTATATTCCTTGGCGTAATTGGCCCTGCATCGATTGCAAACTCACTTAGAACAACAACTCACGGAATATAGTCGAATGGTACCTCTGTTGAATTCAGTGAGGACCATACTGCCACAACCAATGAGGAAGATACAGCAATAGCCCGGAGTCAGATCCGGTCGTCGGATTAACATCGTATCCCACTCTACCATATCACCGATACTATGGCGTTATCCTGATGCGGCCGCGTTCCTTGTGCATCACCTCAATGTGCATAATTTTGAGAGTAGGGTCGGGAGATTACCGGAAACCTCATCTCGAACGGAGTCAGAGCCGATGGACTTGTACACTGGTCATGTCATATGGCACCATTGAACAATGAGCACAAGTTGAGAGTGAAGCTCACAAGATGCATCCCACAAAATTCAAACGTCGGGCATTGAATTAGCGGTTAGATTGACGGCCGGGCTCTGGTCCTTCACCAGAACGATGAAAACAACATCCACTGGGTTCCACACACCAGAAGACGCGTTTTGTGATTTGTAGGTGGCCACGAGCAGTGGCAGGAACTGAAGCTATGCCTTCCCAAATCTGTAGGTGATTAAATAAAACGGCATAGAAGGAGTGCTGGACACAGGATGGAAGGGAATGACCATGAACTTTGAAACAACGTCATCGACAAGCGCTCAGAAGCGTCTGATAGGGCCGGACCTTCCACAGACCATATAGAATGTTCCTTCTCTTCAAGCAACTCTCCGCTGTCAAAGGAGATGAAAGCCTGGAATGAAAGGCTTTCATGAATTCTTGTTCTTGATGGAAAACGCTCGGAAAACGCCTTGTGGATCCAAGCGCGGACAAACAAAGAAGGACAAACAAACGCGCTTCAAAGTCGCGTCGCGTCGCGTCTCTCTCGAAATTGCCCTTCTCTTTCCATCTGTTTATTCCATAACTTGATGCCACTATGGACGCGACAGCTACGTCGTCACGTCGGCCTGACATTCTTGCCATTGCCAGGGAGCAACTTGGCTTCCAGAAACACGTGAAGGTGAGCACGTGTTGATTGACGCTCGTTTATCCGGTGTCGTTTGTGCGGCAAGGCTGAAGATATTTCAGGACGCATCTATTCCCAAGTCTTATATCACTGCACTCCGTCGGCATCTGGAAATAGAAGTACACGATACAAACGCAAGTTGCTATCATCTAGCGCTACATACATTCCTCTTTGACGATCCCCTTCACAGTTTAGAGTCACGTTGCAACCAAAGAGAGGATGTACTATGCGCTCCCTATTGTAGATATGAAGTATTCGCTGAGTTAAATTTGTAGATGGCGTGGTCACCTGTTTGGAGCAGGAGTGCGCTGCTATCGATATTCCATTAAGTGCCAGATCTACCTCAGATGGTGGAAAGGCAGATGGTTTTGGTAGTTTGGCCAATTATATGGTACGGTGTTTCGTATGCAAGACTCTTTGCACATAAACATTATCCCCTTAGGTCCATGCCAGTACACCAAGGCATAAACAGGGGAGACTTGCGCGCGTTAAAGCTCTCCGTGCTCGGAAGGTGGTCAAAAATGAAGCGGTAAGTAAAGTCGTGTTTTCTGCAAGCTCAGTCATAATGATGATTGCGCAGCCCAATGCACTCGCACCAGAAGTCACCATCGATACGAAGCCGCCACGAGGTGGCTTGCTGGCCCAGCTTGATGCAAAGTTGAACGTTAACAGTCACTCCAACCAAAGTACCTCTGCACGACGAACCCCGACATCGAAAGCATACGTGTCATTGCCGTTGAGGCGTAGTAATGTTGGGACTCCTGCAAAGCCGGAGCCTACTGACCCTGTCATTCCCCGGAAGCGGACTTCGTCGTTTCTCACGTTCCTGGGCACGGAGAACGAAGAAGACGAACCTGGTGTCTCCGTTCCCCTCGTATCTAAGCGCACAACCCTTCAGCCACCCAAGGCGCCTCGGGTGCTTGTCAATCCCATCACGAAGTTTTCGCGAGGCCACATTCCCGTACAGCCCGCAAATCACCAGGCAGTGCTTCCTGTGGCCAACCGGGTATCACCTCATTTAAGGATGACCAGAATCCAGAACGCCCTGTCGGCTCTGTGCCAAGTTTCTACATTGCCGGAAGACACGACCGTCGGTCAAGGATCTTCCGCTATGGTTTTCCAGGCCCATCGTCACAATGGCGACGATGCCAAATATTCTCATGCAACTCTTCTTAAACACCAGCCTGTTGCATCTGGATCACGTGTTCGTCTCGACGGTGCTATAGGGTCTGCCACGGACTCGGAGGAGGAAGAACTGCATGATGTCTGGGGTGGTTTTGGCGCTCCTGATCTACGCTTTGACGAGGATGGCGAGTTTTACGGTAGAGGTAAAGACACGTTTGTCGGATTACCTGCGAACCCGGGCGAGTACGTCGCAAAATCTTTCAGAATGAATGTGTGCTGATTCCTGTGCTGCTTGCAGTATTGACAAGTTTTTGATCGCTGCTGGCAACGCGGAGCGATTCGATGGCAATGCTAGTATCGACAAGGCCCTCGAAAAACTCGGATTGAAAAGCCTGTACCATCTCCTTCCAGGGATGGCCGTTTCTTTGTTGCCCCACCAGGCTATTGGCGTTGCATGGGCGTTGGAACGTGAGAAATGTGGCGACAGGGGAGGCTGCTTGAGTGATGAAATGGGCTTAGGGAAAACAGTGCAGATCATGTCGGTGGTCGTCGCCAACCCATCCGATGACCCTAGATGCAAGACGAACCTTATTGTTGCTCCGCTGGCCTTACTGGACCAATGGAAACTTGAGATCGAGATGAAGACGACCAACAATTTGAAGTGTCTAGTTTACCATGGTACGTCTAGAATCGGATGTGGGTGTTCATTGTAATTCAAGTCTCACGTTCACTTCCATCAAGGGCCCAACAAACCCCGCCGAAAGACTGACCTGATGAAATATGATGTCGTGCTCACTACGTATCATGTGCGTCTCAGTGCGATGTCTTTCACTAATCACTGACCCCAAGTTTCTAGACTCTCGCATTGGAATGGCCAGACCTAGACGCGGAACAGAAGGCCAAGGAGAAGGCTAGAAAGGGCAAGAAAAAGACTGACAATCATTCCTTCATCGAAAGCGATTCGGGGGATAATAGGAAACCTAAGAAGAAAAAGAGAGAATGTGAGCAACAACGATTGCTGTGCTGTCACGTAAATTGACTCTGTGTAGTGGGGCTTCTCTTCCAGGTCCAGTGGTATCGTGTGATTCTTGATGAAGCACAGAACATTCGCAACCGCCGCACAAGTAATACTTGCCATGTTTCACCCTCCTGTGCGCTGACAGCCTGCAGGAATATCTCGCAGTGTCACCGATCTTGACACAACCTACCGCTGGTGCCTCACAGGGTGAGCATCTCTTCCATCGCGACCATTATTCACTAATTTTCGGACAGCACTCCCATTATCAATGGCCTAGTCGATGCATATGCTCTATTTCGCTTCCTCCGCTTCCGTCCTTTCCATGATTGGCAAGAGTTTAATGGACACGTCTCCATTATCGAGAAAAGGAATCGTACGTCAATGTTCACCTACTATAGATCTCACCTTCACTTAACCACACCACGCTCCAACTACAGCTGAATTGGCAAGCACCAGGCTTCAGGCTATTTTCACATCGATCATGCTGCGTCGCAAGAAGGATTCAATGTTAGACGGCAAGAGACTTATCGAACTTCCCACAAAACATGTGGAGATGGAGAAACTAGAGTTCTCCCAAGAAGAGCGGGATATATACCAGATGGTTGGTTCTGCGGGTGCATATATGCGTCGCGCTCATTGTCGTATCTTTCAGGTCGAAGCTCGCTCCCAAGCTAGGTTCAATCGTTTTCTCCGTGCTGGTACTGTCTTGAAGTAAGTCGCCCACTCATTAGAGGAGATTTGATGATCTCAATTGCCACACGTTTAGAAACTATCACCAAGGTACTGTACCATTCCCCTAATGCAACCATCATTAATGAGTCGTTTAAAATCCAGTCCTTGTCATGCTCCTACGTCTACGACAAATATGCTCCCACCCCGCTCTCATACAAGAGACTTCGGAAGCATTGATTGCAGAAGATCAGCTGGTTGGCGGGCATGACCTCAGAGCTGAACGGGCCCGCGCAGCTCGGCTTGTGTCAACAGATTTTGTGACGAAGCTGAAGGCAAAGTATCTCCAGTGCACGTTAGTCCGCATGCAAGCAGAGAAAGAGGTGTGTTTCTCCTTTCACATGGATTTCATGATATTTACCACGAACATAGTCCCCCGATGCCACTGCTGAGGGTGAGGAATGTCCCATCTGTATGGACACATTCACCGAAGCCCGCGTAACGGCCTGCGCTCACACGTTCTGTCGCGAGTGTGCCGCCAATGTCCTCAACTCTCCCTTTGTCCAAGATGCTGAGGACTCTCGTAAATATAGAGGCAACGAGAAGCCTTGTGAGTAACGCGCGTAACTTCTTTCACCATGTTCATTTGGCTTTGCAGGTCCCAGCTGCCGCGCTCCCATCTCTGCAGATGCCATTTTCATCCGCGAAGCATTCGAACCTACTGATGCCGAGTTGTCGGGAACATCCTCCAGTAGCGTGAACATGGACTCCGATGACGAGATGCTCGAGATCTCTGATATGATGCGTCGGGGAACGAAAGGCAAAGGCAAGGCAAGACGCATCCGTAAAAAGCGTGCTGTGTATGACTCGGAGGATGAATCAGAAGACGACGACGACGACATGAGCGATTTCATTGTCGAAGATGACGACGACGAAGAGGAGAAGGATGCCAGGCGTAGCATCAAGAAACGTCTGAGAACGCGCCGCGCAATGGTCGTTGAGTCTGACGATGACCTCGACGCAGATGAGAGAGAAGTGGTCATAGGTAGGAGTCACAGGAAGGTGCCTGCTTCCATGGGCCAAGTCAAAATGATGTCGCGCTTCCTCCCTTCCACAAAGATGAACGTAGGTTATCGTTTCTCTGTTCAAACCACTTTATAATTTCGTCTCCTTAGCAAATGATGGAACATCTAGAGAAATGGGCCAAGGAAGACCCTAGCGACAAGGTGCGGTTCAACGTCCAACGAGTATAGCCTTCGTGATGCTGATGCTATTTGCAGACCATCATCATATCGCAGTGGACAGAATGTCTCAAACTCGTCTCCGACTTCCTTGCGGAGAAGAAGATACCTCATGTCAAGTGCGAATCTTCTGATGACCTCGTGCCTTTTTATCTGAATCAATGCAATCTTTCGATTCAGGTATCAAGGGTCGATGAGTCGCAATCAAAGGGATCAGGCTGTCCGAGTCTTCATGATGGGCAACACCGCACAGGTCATGCTTATGTCCTTGAAATGTGGAGGTGTTGGGTTGAATCTGACAAGGGCCAATCGTACGCCTCCCCAATTTCTTATTACATTACCGCGTTCTCACTCGAGTCATAGGCGTCATCTCCCTGGATCTTGGCTGGAGCGAAGCGATCGAAAGCCAGGCTTTTGACCGAGTTCACCGTCTAGGTCAGCAGAAAGAGGTCTTCGTGCATAGGTTGGTTATCGCCAATACTGTTGAGGATCGTGTACTTGCTCTCCAAGAGCGCAAGGTAGGTGAAATTGTATTGCATAGGTATGCTCTGTTGACACATGGCTTCAGCGAAACCTTGCGGATGGCAGCCTTGGTGAAGGCTCTGGAAAGAAGATTGGCAGTAAGTATTTGTCATGAGCCTTGTACATGTTCCTAATGAAGCACGTCTGATTGCAGGAATGAGCGTCCGTGAACTCGCAAGTTGTACGTGTCGTGTTCCTCGTTCCTGCTCGCTCGCTCACGCTTGACTAGTGTTTGGTCTCGATCACCGAGGCAACCTTCTTTGATGAGAAGTATAGGACCGCACAACCCGAAAAATTCCCATTCATAGTGTGTATGCTTCACTCTTTTCTTGCTATTACTGGAGCTGGTTATCATTATCTTAATTCTTCGAACTTGTAGACTTATACCTTGCAGGCTTTATACCTTACATCGCACCTGTTGGTCTCTTGCAGTCCTCAATTTATGGCTATTACTTAGCTTATAATTTTCAAAGCTTCATATTGCAGTGCATACGATTCGTGTAATTGTAAACCATCATGATGAGATACACTAGATCAGTAGCATAGTCGACGTCAGCCAATTAAAATCGACCCCTTGTTACTTACTGGCTGAACGACACACCACATTGGCTAGAGTTACAATAAATTTTATTCTGATAAGCTTTGAATTGTTCTAACTATTTACCGGAGTGCGCCGTCAATCGTGTCAAAGGACTTACGGTGCGGTCTTGGTGTGGTCATGTATTACCAACATTGTGGCGGTGCCTACACACCTCATTTAATTTGTCTTGCAGAATTATTGTCCATTGGTTTGAAACTTCGAATCACGGCAAACGTGATAATTTGGGTATGGTAGTAGCGTACGTGTCAGTAACTACATGGCAAAGTCCTCCACTAACGTGGGAGTCGGGGATCGCTTTGCTGTGGCACACGCTCAGTGCTTGTGGGGTGAAATACTTGTGGTCAGTTTTGCCGTAAAACCGGTTATTCAGAAGCTGGGGGTGAGACTCCCCCCCTAACAGACACTGCCATAACAATGCGTTATGCATCATCCTCGCCATATGGATACCCAGCAGAATTATATCGTTCTGTAGTTCCCATGGCTACAATGTCAAGGACTCATGGACTCACTGATGGGCCTACTATTACAGCGACTTGCAGAACCGCCATGATTAATTTTGGCCGATGTATTTGCAGTCATCTCCAGAACTGAACAGTGCCAGCAAGGTGCCAGCGCTGGACTCCACTGAACCAGATAATTCCAGGGGTGTCGATGTTCATACATTTACAGTTTATATGCTGTTCATCTGCAGACCCTCGGAATCTGCCAGGATCTGCCAACACTCCACCCGGAAAATTCTGCTGTCCCTCCTTTAAGCCAATATTGGTGCCCATCTGGCATCGGTATTGAATCCATGCCCCTTCGGTCCACCGGTCCACTGCTCCCCACTGCTATAAAATCTGCACCGTTCTTCTCACCTCACTGTCGGCAAACAAGCCTTCCCTTTCGTTTTTGTTGTTCTGGACGATTTCTCCTCTCTACGACTTTGAACGATTTCCCCTCTCTACGATTTTGAACGATGTCTCCCCTCAACGATAAGAAAATGATTAATGGCACCGACGCAACCACCGGCGAACCCTGCCATTCCCGTGATGTTCTTGAGAAGAGATTACGGAGGAAGCTCGATTTGCGTGCTATGCCCATGATCGTGGTGATGGCTACTATGGGCAGCGTGAGTCTGTTATTTGGATCGGTATCTAACTTGGTACTTACTGAGCATGATTAGATCGACCAAACGAACGTTAAGTATGTCACGTGTTATCCTACTCGCTTGAATCTCAGGCCGTCCATAGCATTGCTCGGTTGGCAGGTTATGAGGCCGGCCTGCACCTGAAAGGGGAACCAATACGGGGCGATCTTGTCCATTATATATGTGGGTTACATTGTCATGCAATTGCCATCGTAAGTTGCGTCCATCATTGAGGGACAGGTCAGTGTGACTTTTTCTTTCAGAAATATGTTTCTGCATTGGATGCAGAGGCCTTCTGTCTTTGATTCCTTCTTGTATGGTGGCATGGGGTGGAGTATCAGTGTTAACAGGTTTGTGCGCACTAGTCGTTCATGAAAGTGAATGCTGATGTTGCCCAGGGATCACAAAGAAGTACACATTCCCGTTTTGCATCATTCTGGCATCTGATAGTAGTACAACCCAAGTTATACGATGGCTCTTGTCAGCCGCTTATTTCTTGGCTTTGTCGAGGGGCCCTTTATCCCTGGTGCTGTGTTTCTCTTATCTGGATGGTACAAACGAGACGAACTCGCCTTGAGGTTAAGTATCTTTTTCAATGGAAACGTTCTCAGCTCTGCTTTTGTATCCGTACTGGCAGCTTCTGTAGTACTTCCAGACATGCAAGGAGTACTTGGTCAAGCTGCATGGAGGCGAGAAAAATTCGTCTCTGTTACTCGCTGAAGCTGAAAGATTTGTAGATGGTTATTTTACATTACGGGCAGCATCACCATCTTGGTCGGGGTTTGCGCGGTGTTCATACTCCCTGATTTCCCGCACAACACCAGATGGCTCACTCCAGAGGAAAGAGCACTTGCTGTCTCTCGCCTCGAAGAAGAAACTGGGCTTGAGGAACGGACGACCACGGGAGGACTGTGGGATGCTGTGTCTGACTGGAAGGTGTGGTGGTTGTCAACCGCATTCATTATCCAGACTATAGGACAGTCGATACTCCTTTTTTTCCCGACGCTCGTCGCCACTCTGCGATATGATTTGACGAACACGTTGCTGGTCAGCCTTCCTCCGTGGGTGTTCGCCACGACATTTTCATTGGTTCTTTCAAGGTCGGTGAACCATTTCTATCGAACTTCGCGCCTCACGGACGATCAGGTACTCCGACAAGGCGCAAAGGCGTTACAGATACTATGTTGCCTCCAATGTAATCACTGTCATTGGAATCATCATATCCATGTGTACGATGAACAAGACTGCGCGCTACATTTCGATGTAAATCGTACCATCTCTCATGAATTTCTGCCTCTTGTGCTCAGAAATGTACAGGTTCCTGATGGCTCAATGCTTAGCCGCACCCATGGTGCTCTGGGGTTGGGTCAACAACACTTTCGCCAGAGAACCTGCGAAACGAGCTGTTGCTATTGCTTTAATTAATGGATTGTTGCAGATAGGAAACATCATCGGATCGTTAGTGACTCTGATCTCTCGCTCTTGCTGGTGATCCATAATTGCACGTATCTCATAGGTTCATCTGGCCGTCTAACTGGGGTCCGACATATCGTTATTCCTATGGTATCTGCATCGCAGCATTTGGGGTGTCAACGGCCATGTTTGGCGTGATGCATTTGCATTTGAAGCATTTGAATAAGCAGATTGAAAAGGATGAGCGGGATACGAAGGATGCTGATGAGCTTAGGTACCCCATCGGTTTTAGATATCTGGTGTAGTCGAGGTTGATGTGGCTCTGGAACCTGTGGTTTGGGCATGGAGAATACTTTGGTCGGCGATATTCGTGTATTCAATAACCTTCTGGCGCTTCCGGGCATCGATATAACGCTCGGATTCACGTATTTATTGTTGTTAAAGCTTCCTATCGCAGTGTGTATAGAATATTATGAGCCTTGAGCTATTAGTATACGCATCGATACCGATAAATGCAAATGTTAAGGTACATGTAGTGTCAGGGTACGGCTCCTCCAGACACCCCTACCGGGCACCGGTTGACTTCTTCATCTGTGCAAGAATCTTGTCTACTTCGACAATGTTCCTATCCGCGAGCTTCTGAAACTAATAAAATGGGTTGGATAAGACAACATGATAAAGCGAGTCAAAAGCGAGTCATGACGTACTTCTTCGAGTTCAACCGAGTGCTTTTTATAATCGCCCTTTTTGACACTCGTCTGTCGTATCTTTCGAAGTCGCACTCGAGTGTCCTCTGCCATCACAAAATTTGCAGAAGTGAGATATTCCCGCTAACACTAGTTAGTGGGTTTTACAGGGTGAACTGGATTTCCACGAAATTTTCACTTTCATTGAATCGGCGTCGAATCTGTACATGTGTCGGAAGTTTTTGTACGGCATTTTAATCCATTAAAATGGCCTAATGACGTATGCCAATTATAACCCATTGTGATATAACAGTCAGCATTTTATTGATTGTCACACCATTTTAATTAGCATCGAAATCAGTGTTCTGCCGGTCGCCGAACGTTTGCAAAAGTCAGTGAATGTTCACTGGTGAACATCTCTGTGTCGACGGGTGAACATGAACACGTATGGTATCAGGAGTCCAAGGGAAAACATTATATAATCACATCTGATTGGCTAAGGCCTGCCTAAGCGAATTTGTCATATGAGTTTTACTCATCCAAAATCTCATCTGCATGCGGAAATTCTGGGTTGTCAATACCCTCGGCATCCAAATCCAACAGCTTGTATAACTCAATCTCAGCATCTAAGCCTCGGATGGCTGTCTGATAGAATGATCCCAGCCAGTCTTGAGCACAAGAGAAATTGAAGAGATCTTTGATAGCAATGCGCTGGAAGTCAGAAGGATTAGCAGCTGCCTCCATAATCTCGGAGGTTGTCAAAGTCTCCTCATCCTCGACAGCTTGTATGAGGTGTGCAGGCAATTTGCTGCAGCCCTCAGTGCTTGCAAGTTCCACTACTACTCATCTGTTGGGGATCACTGCCAAGGGCATCTGTGTCCGAGTCATCCTCTGCAGTTATGCAAGATGATTCTGCCGACTGGTTGACTTCAATTGTTAGGTTCTCGCAGTAATGCCATTTCAGGCGCTTCCTGACAGATCCTGTATGAACATGTTCCTCATGGAGGTACATCTTCAGCTCCGCAAGCAGCATGAGATTTTGAGTAGAAAGCTGATTCCGCCATTTCATGAGGATTGCACCAAAAATGCTGAAAAGATGCTCGCATGAGGCAGAATTTGGACAGATGGAGAGAATCCATTGAGCAATTTTCTGGAGGGGCTTGATTTCAGAGCTGCTGTGTGAAAATCTATCCCAAATATCAAGAGGATCAACTGATGTGCCCTGTTAGCAGAGATAGGTCAGACTTGGAATACAATTCTTAGTTCTAGTAGCATTACCTGGTCATTTGCATGGGATACTAAGATCTGTGTATATATGTCAAGTGGCTGGAATTCAGGTGAACTTTTCAGATAGTTATCAAGATCTGTAAAAAGCTTGAGTGGTGCCATCCCACTGTAAAAATGTTTCCAGAGGCAGCTAAAGAGGGACATTAGCCCAGCACAGGTAATCAGAGGAATGTTGCTGAATGGTTTGTCTTTGTAGAGTGGGTTGATGATAACGGCAGTGATCAAGACTTCTTGATCAACTTGACCCCAGTGGTGCTCAGCACTCTCAAGGACTGCATTTTGAGCCACAAGGTCAGTGTCATCACCAATTCTCGAGTAGCAGTAGTAGAGAAACCCAAATGATATTAGAATATGCTCAGGTTTGGAGTGGGCAGCTTGATGAATGTTTGTCATCAGGGCAATTGGCTCCAAAAGGTTTTTCTATCTAATGGTAGTGCAATATCAGCTAAAATTGCATGATGTCATGGACAAAGATATCCTCACTGAGCCCTTGCATGCCAGAATGTTGGATTTTTGATTGTGGCAATTGCAGCTGAGGTCTTTGCTCATGACCGAGCATCCCCTGTAGATCGTATATCTGCCTCGTGCTTCATTATCAACAGCTCTAGTGTTGGCCAAACATCCAAAAGTCACCGGTATACTAAATAATGTGACAACCATTGAGTGAGAACAGCATGAATGATGGCTAATGTCTTTCTGATGGTTGACATTTGCAGCTCATGAAGGAGAGCGAGAACATGAGTTTTGCTATGAAGCCATGTGATTAATTCCTGTGCAAGGTCACCATACTGCCCATAGTCATCTTTGGCTTTGAAAAGGTTCCTGACAATCAGGTTGAACTGTAAAAAAAGGTGAAGCTAACTCATATAATAGTATTCCTGCATCAATAACCTACCTGATGAGCTAAACAGTCAGGTGTTACCATGTGCGGAAATCTTGCACGAAGGAGTTGCTGAGCCTTATGAGACTCTCCGGATGCATCAGTAGTGCATGCAATAATAATCACTCCCCACTCATGCTCAACTTGATCTATTGATTTGATAATCTGCTTGAGGAGTTCTTCAGCATGGTGTGGATCACCAGATGTGTCATGAGCATGGATAGCATACAGCTAGTAAGGTTTCAGGAAAGGTCATAAAACAATGTGTACAATACTCACCTTTCATTTGATGGTCATCATAAAACCAAACAAATGATGGCTATTCTCGCCAGTCCAACCACCACATTGAAGTGTTCCTACTGCACCACAACATTCTCCTTTCTCAGTCCCTTTAATACCATGCAGGACGTGTGGCATGACACATTTCATAAGGACCTTTGCCGATAGAACTTTTGCTTGAGGAATAAACCTATCACAGGGCTTCAACCACTTGGGATTTTTGACCCATTGTAGTGGCAATCCCGCACTTGCAGTCACATGTGCTAACCCGGCTTCCCAATCTGCCTGGTTTGCATCAGTCCAAGTTTGGCCAGTTAGCCAGTGAGCTCCGATGTGTGGAGTGATGGGCTGCAAAACAGAGCGATATACACTCGAATTCAGGCGTTGGTGCTTCAAGGGAACTTGAAGTGGAAGGAGGGCAACATCAGACAATGCAGGACTGGGTGCATGAGAGTCAAATGCCAGTGGGCTTGGTAAAGATAAAAAGCTTGAAGAGCCACTGGCAGACACCAAAAGACCTGGAATAAAGAGACTGAGAGCTGGTGATGCTGATGCTGAAGAGGGAAGATAATATGGTATCGAATGTGCAGCTGAGGAGGGCCCTGCAATCTGAGAAAAATCATGATATGACTGGGGCACAGATAGTACTGCCACTGGCTGATGCGCTGCAAGGTCACCTCGTGCCTGCAACTGAACACTCTCCGTATGTAGGTCACAATCCTGAATATGGGTCAGAAGAGTTTTAGGATGGCTGACAAGCCAGATCTATTGTGAATCCTGCTGGCCAGTAGCCCATACTACAATAGTAAGTGTTAGCAATTGATAGGTAGTAAAATTTGTGAGAGAAACTTAATACCTGCTCCTTTAATTGCATGTTTGTCTCATACATGATCCTGCAATCCAAACTATATCTCACTTTGATCACGAACCTGTTCTGCCGCAACACAATGCTCAAGTAGTCTGGTGCAGATTACCTTTGCCTTCTGCTGCACCATTGATGCTAGTTTGGAACTCTCATAGCCAGGATGTTCTGTAAATTCCGCCCACCACCAGCCTTGACTGCTGCTTTGAGTCTTCTTCTTGCCAGAAGCCATGAGATGCAAGGAGAAAATGTAAAAAGAGCTGTGCACACTGTATTTTGCACTGAGAGCCACCAAAAACCATATAGGTGAGGGCACGAGGATTCTGCATGGGATAACAGTAATAGTTGGACTAGCTGTACTCAGCATAGTTAGTGGAGCTGATTATCATGCAATTCAGTTTATATTAATACATCATCAGGACTCAAGGACTTACCTCGATGGAGAAACTTTCAACAATCCATCGATAATGCCACCAGACACAATGGAGAAGGCGGAGATGTGTAAGATGAAGTGACTGTCATATACCATATTCCCAGGTAAAGTTCTGGACATCCGGATCTCAGATCCGATCCAGATCCGTTGGACTAATCCGTCGTCCGGTCCCCTTTCATTTCCTGTTCATATAACTCTAACCTATCGTTAACTCCTTTTGGTATTCCTGTACTCCGGTAATCCGGTTATCCTTACTTCCGCTATTCTTACTGATCCGTTTACCTATACTTCATTTCCGTCCCATGATTGGTGATCAATCCTACTTACTAATAGACTTTGCTTATACTTTATACATAGCCTTGGACCTTGCTGATTGATCATTCCGTTAGTTATCCGTAGTATATAAAATCTTGTAAAATGTCCGTAGTACTTCAGTTTGAATATCAACTTAGATTCTACTCATTCCCGCTCTGAAACCTTAGTCCTCCTCTGTCCGGACTTGAGTATCTTACTCTAGTCTACTCCGAGACTTAGGATTGATTCCTATAGTCTATATCTCCGCCTCTGTCTTCGGACAGTCTATATCCGATAGTTTCTAGTTCGGACCTTGTCCAGATTAGCCTTTACGCTACTCGTCCGATATCCGGAAGCCTCACGGATTGGACCACAATACCTATCTGTCTCCCTAGACGCGATACTCTAGCCTTCTGAAATAAGGGGCAATACTCGGGAAAGGGGTGCAGCGTACGAGCTGAGGCCGAAGCCCTTCAGATCCGATACCCTTTGAGTACGACCTTAACAGTGACTGTAGGACCATTGTCTGGATGTGCGTGTAAGTAGTAGCTGGCTCTAATCAACAATGCTTGATACTATCATTATCTATACAATTTAGATTTCACAAGGCTCTTCTATGTAAGGAATACTAGGACTCATGGCACCCCACATGTTCACAGTTGAGTGAATATTGCCAATGGTCGCCGACTTTCACACCCTTTGCATTTGTGGAATGAACACTACAGTCACTGACTGGCAGAACACTGATAGAAATGCACATTTTAATGGTGTCCACCTAGTCATAATATGCATTTTAATGGGTAGCTCCCCTGTCTTAATGGTTATTTTAATGATATCCACATTATCTTGATGCACATTTGAATGATAGACCCCAGGTCTTAATGTGGATTTTAACTGATGCCAACATGATTGTAATACTCTTCTTGATGACAAGGTTTGCATTCCAATAAACTGTAGCAAGATTCCAATGAGTGTCAAATGTCAATTATTATTGATAAACATCACATAAATTACAATAGGTCTGTAACAAAAACAAAATACTTGTCCATGTTACTCATGACTCCTCGACCCTGGTCTTCTGTGAGCTGACCTCAATCATCTCCATGCTCCAACACTGCATTCCTAGAACATCAAAATTCATCAGGATGTCAAAGGAGGCAGTAACACTGATAGCTAACCTTTGTGGTCAATATCAAGGATAGTGCTGCATTTAATGCCCTCAATGAAACAGACATCAGCACCAGCATGTGAATCAGCTTCTTCCATGCCAAAGATTTGAGTGGAGTCAGTACATCTAAGAATAACCAGTGTCACAAGACAAATCAGATGAAAAGGTGAAGCTCACTGAGGGTTCCTTACAAATTTTGAGCCATCAGAGACAGAGTTGTGAGCAAGTCCACCAATGATTCAGACATTGTTTGTGACCTGAGAGCTCACAGACAAATTTCGTCAAGTCCAGGCACCATCGAGAAGAAATTATTATGATGAAGCATGAGGGTTGTGGGTGAGCAGCAACTTGAAGAGCCAAGGATGGTTGAACTCACAGATATAATTTGATGGCAGGCTGTCTAAGTGTTGAGCAACATTGCCAGTAGGTGTTGTAAGTCATCAGAAGGAGAAAAAAAAAGAGTTGTTATGCTAATGTCATTATTAGTAAGCATCACAATCACATGATCAAGCTGAAAATGACATTGATATTATTTAAGCACTATTAATGAGATCAGACTCTGGGGGTATTCAACCTTACAGTCAATTCACAGTCAATTCAGGTTGAAGAACCAAGTCAAAAATCAGAGTCTGAATTGAGGCGTGAATCACCAAGTTTGACTCCCACTAATGTGTGGAAGTGATCATGCCAACTTATTGGTTGGTAAGATGTACCTTGAGGCAGGACATTTGATCTATCTGTATAGTTGTACATATGCCTATGAAATACTGTAATGCACTATTGACACAACATGATGATGATGCAGTATGTGAAGCACAGGTCCCACGTCGGGCCAAGTATGATGTGGCAGGGTATAGATAGTCCTGGTAAATAGTGCACCATGACTGATTGTGACAGCAATGAAAATGGGTATGTTAGCATCATAGAGATGGGTAAAATGAATGTGTAAGTGTTGATAAACAAATGCAACAACAATGATCCACCCAATGAGTTACCACTACCAGACAGCTGGTGATGCGAATGTGAACATCTTGTGTTTTGATGGTGGTGGTACTGGTACAGGCTCATGTTTGGTGATGACGATGCTGAAACAATGCAGGCAGTACAATCCTCTATGCCCGGTGGCATTGGTGGTGATGCAGTTGAGGCTGGGGATGTTGATGTCAAATAGCTTGGTGAGGGCATGTCTGGGGTTGTTGGTGGCATGATCTAGGTGGAATTTGGAGGGAAGGCGGTGTCTTCTTGAGGGTCTTATATAAAGTATGTGCAAAATGCAGTGACAACACAACTACACTTTGATAAGACAAAAGTTGCCAGCTCCTCAAGTTCATGGTCAACGGATTTTCTACTTCTTGGTTGATAACATGGTGTTTGTGGGTGGTCAATGAGTAATTAAATTACCTCTTTGTTTATAGAAACTATGCTGAATGGGTCTGTGATTTCTTTGTGAAGAAATATCTCTTAGGTATGTTTCAACCTAGTAGGTTGTGTCCCAACCTATGAAAGTCTGTTTCAACTTTGTCATACTCTCTTGACTTGTGTCTCTCTTCTGGTAAGAGAGAGGGTCTTTATACACATAAAGCTTAGTTCAGATAACAGTAAACAGTTGTTATATAGTCAACCCCTATAAGGTAGTATATAGCTCGAAATTTGGTGTGGCTTAGTCTTACTTCAAGGCACTTCGTTAGCCTGCACTTTATCTATGTCTCACCAGGTCTCACTCTTGTTCAGTGTGATAGGTGTAAAGTGGGAAGTTATATTTCATGGGTGTAAAATGGGCTCCTTTTATACCTTTTGGGAGGCCAGTTTACTAAGCATGATTCATCACGTGGATTGGTAAGAATATTCTTACAAACCAGTCCATTTGGTGTGTTGAGTCAGCTTGTTTTACCAAGTAGTTTACAAGTACAGTGTAATCTCAGCCAGCCTGACATCTACAAGCTGTACAATGAGGCTGACTGTTCATTTCAATATCATTTGAAACATGCTTAAGTACAATATAGTGACTTATTTACATTGCATAATAGAACTCACCTGGCCAGTCCACCCTCAGCCTAGGTAGAATGGTAGTGGCCAATCAATAATCCATCCTAGGAAGTTCTGGCTAAGCTGACCATCCATTTGAAACAATTCCCTCAGTATATATTAATCTCTATTGTACACTAGAACCCATCAAAGCCAGCTTGCCTTCAGTTCATGTAGAAGGCAAGTGGCCAGCCCATGATTTATCCTATGCTCCCTCAGCCAGCCTGGCTTCTACAGGATGTACCAACAAGCTAGCCATTCATTTCAAGTATGCAAGGCTGGATTGAGATTAATCAACTACTATACAGACACAGTAATATCAATTCAGCGAAATGATAAGAGGACTACTACAGAAGGTTACATATACATCTTCTTGGAGGGTTGCTTAGCTCTGGTAGACTGACGGATAGGTTCATCCTCAGTCCTGACCTTCTTAACCTTAGTTGAGGAAATTTGAGATTTGGTCCCCTTCTTTGCCTTCCTCCCAATATCCTCTTTCTCATCCTCCTGGTCCTCTGCCTCCTGATCCTTTTCTTTATCCTTCTCCTCAAAATTGCCTCCCTCCTCCTTGTCCTGCTGATCCTCACCATCTACTCCCTCCATATGCCCTCCCAGAGCAGCCTTGCTTGCCACCTCAATGAGACCCATGATCCTGGATTTCACATCACAGACAGCTCTATCCACCTTAACCATACATGTGATATCACAGAATGAACTGGCCAAGTAGGAAGGGGTATCATGGAGGGCCTCGTCTTCTTCATACTCCATGATACACTTGCAATCCCTTAAAAGCAATCCAAGACCTAAGATTACTAGTCCAGCTGAGTATGTGGTCACCATAGGGGCATTGATGAGCATCATCAAGCTGTCTGTCAATATGAACTGTGACTCATGCACAGCTTTAGGAAGATAAGACTCATTCCAAGACCAAGTCACCCAAGAGGGAAATTCCAACTCCTCGACTGCTGTTGGCTAGTGAATGATGTTAGGATATAACAGATACCCAAGACTAACCAAGCACTTACTACTGATTTATCTGTCAGTATAGCCAAATATTTGACAGCATCTACAACTTCTAAGTAGTTCTCATCTGAGCTGAGGGTGACCAAAAATTCAAAATGTTGGATATGAGGCACTTTGGCCAGTGATGCTCCAGCTAGTGTAGAACACAAGCTGGCCGGGGATGCTCCAGTCCAGCCCGTGTGGAACTCAAGCCAGCCAGGCTAGTATCTTCTTCATCTGAGTCAACCTTGGCATACCTTCTCTTCTTCAAACTCTGTTTATTCTTACTATCTTTTGCCAGGTTAATTCTCATGTGAGATGGCTTTGCCTTGATGAAAGTAACAAGTCCCTTCTTTTGATCCCTCTACATTTCCCAGTGGTGCCAGAGTGAATTGATAGTCTTTGCCTTCATGTGAGAGGGGTCGAATACAACAAAGTTCTCTGGAATGCTACTAGCATCCAGATACTCAGATGCCTTGGTGGTTATGGTGCCCCAAGGTACAGGCTTACTGCTGTGGGTGAACACCTCTGCAAACCAGCTGATCAACCCAGTGTGTAGAAATAAATGACATACACTTACTATATGACACATGAAAAATTATTTGTACCAGTTCTTGTTGACCCTTGAGTCCAATGCCATCATGAGAGGGCAGTTGTGTGTAACCCTCATCATCTAGGACAACTTCAGATAGCCCACTGCCATCATCTTCATGGTCTTCAACTTCACCACCTTTATCAACATCTGTTGGATTGATTATGACCAATGAGTAGTGTCCACTAAATAGAAATAAAAAAACATACAGAACTCTGACTTTGACCACTCTGCAAAGAATTCAAAACCCCTTGAAGCCCGCTCTTTAGTACCATTGGAGCTGACAGATAATTTGTTCTTGATGTTCTGGGGCTGAGATTCATGTCTGAAAGGTCATAGTTAGTATTTGGTTTTGAGAAATACCAGGTGGCTCAAATACTCACAGGCTGACAGTCAATGTCTGGTCCACTCATTTTGTGTAACTGATGAGTGTCACTACACGGCAACCCATAGTATGACAAAGTTGCTCAGAAGATTTTTCAAGTGTTTTCTTGAGGTTATTCTTGTGGTAACTGCAAGCTGATGTTAGACCTGACAAGCTATAAATTTTAACCAAACTTACATAGCCTGACTTTCCTCAGGTGCCCCCTCCTTGTTCCATTTTTCCTTTACTTCTGAGACTTCTTCCTTTTGTGCAGGAGACATCCCATTGAACCACTCCCTTGCATGGCCAGTCCTAAATTTTATGGAATTTTCTTCCACCCCTTTCTTTGCTTGCTCCACCTTGTCAAAGTCATCAATTTCCTGTTTAAACAGTTTCTGAGCAACATCACAGTTTTCTTGTAGAAAGAAGCTTCTTTTGGATGGGCAGCAGCTTCTCTTTCTTTTTCAGCTCCTTCCAAATCAGTGTCCTCATCTGTGATTTCATCAGCATAGTAGTGCTTAATTGTGTTAAGGTCGTACTCAAAGGGTATCGGATCCGAAGGGCTTCGGCCTCAGCTTGTACGCTGTGCCCCTTTCCTGAGTATTGCCCTTTATTTCAGAAGGCTAGAGTATCACGTCTAGAGAGACGGATAAGTATCGTGGTCCGATCTGTGAGGCTTCTGGATATCGGACGAGTAGCGTAAAGGCTAATCTGGACGTGGTCCGAACTAGAAACTATCGGATATAGACTGTCCGAAGACAGAGGCAGAGATATAGACTATAGGAATCAATCCTAAGTCTCGGAGTAGACTAGAGTAAGATACTCAAGTCCAGACAGAGGAGGACTTAGAGTTCGGAGCGGGAATGAGTAGAATCTAAGATGATATTCGAACTGAAGTACTACAGACATTTACAAGAGTTTATATACTACGGATAACTAACGGAATGATCAATCAGCAAGGTCCGAGGCTATGTATGAAGTATAAGCAAAGTCTATTAGTAAGTAGGATTGATCACCAATCATGGGACGGAAATGAAGTATAGGTAAACGGATCAGTAAGAATAGCAGAAGTAAGGATAACCGGATTACCGGAGTCTAGGAATACCGAAAGGAGTTAAGCGATAGGTTAGAGTTATATGAACAGGAAATGAAAAGGGGACTGGACGACGGATTAGTCCAACGGATCTGGATCGGATCTGAGATTCGGATGTCCAGAACTTTACCCGGGAATATGGTATATGACAAATTGCCTGTATGTAGCATAGACAGTTAATCAATAAAACAACCTAAGATCCCTGGAAAATATCACTTTTCTTAAAGAACTTAACAGGGACCCTTCTTTGTCTTGTTTCTTGTGAGCTGCAGATATGGCCTTATAAACTTTCTTCACCACACAAGATTGTTCTTTTTTGAACTCATTGGCTGTCAGGAAGTCCTGTTTATAGCACATAAGGATAGCTTTGAAGGAAACAGTCCAGTCTGTTGCCATCAATGTATCAGGAGATATTGTATAGAAATGTAGTAATGGTGTGGCTGGATGAGTACTGATGGTAGCAGGGTGGCTGGCTGATGAGTATTTTCAACAATCAGTTTATGTGATCATGTTTGGCATGTTGATTTAGTCATGTGACTGTGTTTGATCACATGATCAAATATTTCAATGAACTATTTAATGACCATGTCTAATGATCACAAGTGTCAAGTCAACATCATTCAACTACATACTGGTAACTAGGCCATCCAAAACACATGATGTAAGATGATATGTAAAAAAACTGAAACTCAATCCAATGCAACAAGGTTAGCCTCTAAGTCTACTGCAATCCAACAGGAACCACTCTTTCTTGCTTGAGGAAGGGTCACAAAGTTCTCTGGGGGGCTAAACACGATTCAATGCAATCCAACAGATCATGCTAGTACAAATGTAAAGGTTGCTTTGTTGGGTGAGTCATTGAGATGATGTGGTACTGCCACTTCAGAACAGAAGGCAGCAGCTCAGCATGATCATGTAACTCCTTGGCTGTATGAAAGGAGAGAGGTAATGCTTTAACCTGCAGAGAAATCAGCACTTGTGATGGCAACACACTCACTGACTCAAGATGTACTAGTTCCAGTCCCAGGAACTCATCTATGGCTGCTATACTTAATGATGAGCACAGGAGAAAGCTGCCGAGCTCCCAGTCCTGATGGGATGTGAATGAATATTAAAGGTTGTCCTTGCAATGTATTGCATATGGATCCATATTAAACCTATCCAGAAAGGTCTGGCTGTGCTGATATGCCTTCACAGCATCCCTGAAGTGCTTGATGTAAGGCTTCTCTGAAGCTTGGCTGCCCAAAGGCTCTTCAACGGATGCCAGCAGGTCATTCTCTAAGCCCACCATGCCTCCCTCATTGCTATAGAAATAGCCCAGGTCATGCATGCCCTGAGCATCCACTGTTTCCCCACTGTCAGCTTGAACTTGAAAGTCCATTAGGGAATCTTGAAAAGGGCTTGGTGTTCTGGAATGATGAGGGTTGAATGATGACTCAGATGAGTCAGGAGTTGCATGCTGATCCACCAACTGTGAGTCTTGCAAAAATTCCACTGCACTCTCAAGTTCATCAATCCATCATAGGCAGGATGTAAGGGGCTGGCTCAGGTGTCATGAAACAGCCTGAGCACTCTTAAATTTTTTCAAACAGTTAGGGCAGTTGGCTGTCATTGAGTAGGGATGGAGGTACTATTACTAGTACACACTGAATGCTACTAGTAACATCAGCTACTGAAGTGTATGTAACATGACTCAGATAATACTACTACTTAGTAATTAAACATCATGATACAGCCACATGCTGTGACTACTACCCATGATGCTGTAACAATTATTTAACCTCAAATTGAAGGTTCTATCTTCTCCATCATCTACCTAGTTGTGTGCTACCCATGGGCTGACAGAAAAAGCAACAAGTCAGAGCCACGTCAGTTCAAGTTGTCAAATCAGACATTGACAATGAACTAGTGACATTCCAACCTCCCCATCACCATACAAACTGACCTGGCACTGGTGCTGGAGGAAGGAATTCCCAGCTAGAGAAGATAGGAAATGCTATCCAGACTCCAGCCAGAGCACCTGGCAAATCAAAGGTTCAGAATGTTGTTGTCCCTCTTGATGAGCCTAAAAATATGATGGCTCCACTGGTGACAAAGAAGAAGGGGAGAGGAAAAGTGGCACCTCAGCAGCTTGAGAGGAACTTGAGTGTAATAGTAAGTACCTGCTTGGTCAATGTTCTCTCTTGACTATCTCAGTACTAATATTTGGTATTCAGCAGAAGACATCTGAGTCAGGCCCCACTGCTGCAGGTTCCACACCTGCTCTATACATCATGGACCAAGGAAGGTTTGGATTGCAGGATCGTCCAATTCCCTCAGCATATGTTAATTCAAAACCACTCCAGTTCCATCAAATGGATCCTCAGCCTGACTTAATGATATCTCCTGCCCAGCCCTATGTCCATGATTGTGATACCTCTCAGGGTGCTTTTTTTTTTAAAAAAAAAAAAAATAATCCAATTAATGTCCTATGGAGAGTGAGACTCTATGGAGGACAGTACTATCTAGTCTAAGGGACACCTGTGTCCCTAAATGCACCTCTGGATGTGCAAATGCCCTGGTGTAGAGCGTACCCCCACCAGTCCGCCATTCCCGCCGGCCGTTTTGGATGCGCCATCCAATGAAGATGAGATGACTGTAATATGCGTGCAGTAGGTAATATCTGACATATGAAGATCTGAATGCGTACTCGGCCGCATACACAGTCTAGCACAGGAGTCTGGTTGGATGCAGTGGGGGTAATATAATAAGTAGAAGGCTGGTGGTTGATGTTGGGCCTTCTTATTCCTGCTGACTGAGACCAAGTGTGGACAAGGGCGACTCCGTGTAAACAAGTGTAGGTGAAGATGAGGGTGATATGGACGTGTGTGTGGTGTTACATTGTGTTGTTTGCATGGCTAGAAGCATGTACAGAAACTTAGCAGTCTGGTGGGGTGCGAGGAAGGGGTACTTCACCGAAAGTCGCTTTCATCCTCCCGGTAGCATTGACGAATTGTACTAGGTGGGGCACAGCATGGGGATCAGTAAGGAGATAGGGAATTGACTTAGCTTTGCATCCAAGCGCACCGATCAGTGCATGATGTTCCCACCGGTACTGTGGACATGCTGTGAGAAGATGGTGGACTGTCTCCTCGACTCGCATGCAATGTGGGCAGTGTGGATTGTCGATCTTGCCAATGCAATGAAGATGCTTGTTGAGGGGGGCATGACCAGTGTGGAGGCACATGTAAAGTCCAGTGAGTTGCTTAGGGAAGGTTGCAGTAAGCTTAAGGAATGAGTGCTGCAATAGTCTAGGATCTATGAGATGTGTGCGGGCGTATCAGGGGAAGGTCTTCCAAATGTGTTCCCAACGGGCCTGGGTTTCTTTACACTGAACTTCCTTGAGCGCCAAGATGCTCAGGGGTAGCGCTCCCTTGTGGAGGTAATTGGGCAGACTGCGACGTGGGCTGTCATTCTGGGCGTTTCTGCCACTAGCTTGGTGTGTTTGTCTGCTTCTTTGTTACCATGAACATCCGAGTGCCCTGGCACCCAACGGACTGTCACTGCGAAGTCGATGTGGGTTCGTGTGATTCGCTGCATCATCCTGAGGAAACAATCTGCCAAGTATGATCCCGGTCGGGAGGAGAAACTCTCACCAGATTGGATGGAGGCTTGGTTGTCGACTGAAATTGACAGTGGGAACACCAGGTCTCATTCAGTGGCGATGAGTCTTGCCGCTAATGTCAGTCCTACCTCCTCCGCTTCAAAGACTGTGTGCTCCTTCTCAGTGCCTAAATGATACCTTAGAGTTCTCGGCCTCTGCCCGGTGTGGAACAGCACCGCTGCGGCGCCAATCTTACCCTTGTATCCTGATCCATCACTATATACTAGGATGCTTCTTATAGTGCCTCTCATGATGCTTCTCGCAGCATCTCTCACAGCACCTCTCTTTGTGACCCTCAGGATGACAGAATCAGAATTCCAGCTGTCCAGCATCCTGTTGGTACTCATATTATTTCTCATGATATTCCTCAGTCTATCAGCACTCATATTGTTTCTCACAATGTTCCTCAGTCTGTCAGCAACCAACACTCAGGCTCATCTATTCCCATTCTCAACTCTGCTGTTCAGTGAGAGCCATCAACAACCATAACACCCCATTACACCATTTCTCATACTCCTCCTGCTTTCAGTTCCTCCACTAGCCAAAATATGTTTGGTGATGAAACTGAAGAAGGTAATGAAGAAGTGGATGAAGAATTGGACGTTGAAGAGGATGACATGTATAACAAGGGTGGAGATTTTGCAGAAGACAATGGTGTTGATAACAATATGGAGTATGAGGAGGATTTTTATGGGAGTAACGACATCATGCACCCCTCAGATCATGATGATCAAACCTATCCTGGCAATAACCAAGTCAGATGCCCTGTGCAAGCACCTGATTGAGGTGCATATTTGCAGGATGAGGATTTTGACAATGCGGGAGTGGCTGGCATGGACCATGATCATCGGAATGATTGCACCACTAGCAGGACAGGTAAAGACCAGCACATTAATGTAGCTCAGGCACCAAAGTGAGTGAGCCTGCAGAGCACTAACAAATGAGCCCTGAGTCGTTCAAATGCCCCAGTAGTTCTAAGTACTCACCCATATTGTCACTGTGTATTGACACCATTTTCAGTCTAATATCAATTATGATGTCCTCCAGGCTTATCACACAAAAAATTGTCAGCCATGTTCTCCATCCCCTGTTAAGGCCGTACTCAAAGGAGGACTGGATCCGAGGGGCTTGGCTTCAGCTCGTGCGCTGCGCCCCTTACCCGAGTACGTGCCCCTAATTTCAGGGGGTCCGGTAGTACCAAGTCCAGTAGTGTTAGTACCAAGTCCGGTGGGATGTAACCCGGTAGTACCGAAGAACGCAAATCAAAGAGTAGACTGCTTAAGGCCGGAGCCGGTAGCAGAAAGGGACAGAGGTAGACTACCCGAAGGTAGAGCCGGTAATAGGAATAGACTTAGGGGTCAACCCTTAGCCTAGTGTCGGAGTTTGACAAGAGTCGGAGAACTCAAGTCCGGAGAGGCAGGAATGAGCAGAACTATGTTTAATATTCGAACTGAGGTATCTACAACAAGTACAAGAGTTTATATACTATAGGTATAGCTAAGGATCAGTAATCCGGAGTTCAGAGGCAGTGAGGAAAGCATATGGTGAGTACATTAGTAAGTCCGAATGGATCAAGTAAAGTAAAACGGATCATAAAGAAATGAACTCGGAGATGAGACGGGTACCGGAGATCAATAAGCAGGCGGATATCAACATGAGCCGGAGGGCCGGAAGTAAGGGGGATTCTGGATTTGGGTTAGGTCCGGTGGAGCAGACCTGTCCGGAGTTCAGGTCCGGAGGAAGCGCGCTGATGGAAGTAGTTTGTGGATGTCGGAGATATGGGATATGACATCCCCTATGTATTTGAATAGCATACAGAATCGCCGCCCAAAGACCAAGTGCTCACACAAGCAACTCCCTGTCAAGTGATAACTCTGATGACCAGCAGGACAACTTGGAAGATCTTAATGAGATCAAGAATACTGGGAAGTGCTGCCACACCAAGAAAGTGAAGGGTACTGCTACTCATTATGATGTAACTAATGTCAGGTTCTACCCACCACTCTGGCAAAAACTTCTTGACTGCACAAAGGCTAATTTCAGACTTCATCTTGCTATTTCAGTCCTGTTCCCCAACAAAGAGGAGTCCATTGGTAATACCAGAGTCTATGATGAAGTGATCACAGAAGCCATTGTACAGTGGCAAGAACAGAAACACAAGCTTGAGAAAGGTATTTTCTTTTCTCCAACTACAGTGTTACTGCCCACTGACACGCCTACAAAGGTTACTACCCTGAGTTCAAAATGGGGATGGCTACCATGGTAAGTACTCCAAGTTATATGAACATATATCACTAAGTCATGTGGATCCAGGTTTTTAATGACACCACGACATTCCACAGCAATATCAAGTAGATTGTACTTACTGTCATTCCAATGGTATATGAACTAGCACTGGGCATCAATGGGAACACAATTGATGGTGTCAAATGCAAGGCAACCAGTTTGCTGAAGAAAGCAATGTATCTGCATGGCCATCCTGATTCTGAGGTATGTTCTCCATTGTCTTCAATAATCAATTCTAAATATTTAGTAGGGTCATGCATCTAACTTTACAAACAACATGGATCTGCATCATTTGCCATAAATCAATTTATGACAACAGTTCAAAATCACTAAAGCTGTTATGCTCAGTGTAATGAGAGGAACAAAGCCAAACAAATCTATGACAAGGGAACAGCCCTTGAAGTCAAAGCTAAAGAGAAGTAAGAGTCCAAAGGGGAACTCTTAGTTGAGTTAGATATGTCAAGAGGAAATCTATGTAGGTCAAGCTGAAGAATCAGCAGTGACCTAGAGGCAGTATTTATACAAGGTAAAGGCTATGCTAGGGTACAGGGTGTAGCTAATAATAGTATGTCTCAGTCAGCTACATGTGTAGACAATGAGGTGATGAGTAAGTATAACCTAAATATGAGATGGAAATGAAGTACATGTGTCCACAATGCATATCAAGGGAAAAGGAAGAAAAGAAGTGTATACAGCACGGCAACCATAACAAAAGCAATTCACCAAGTTTCAGAAGACCATTCCACCCCCAGCACTCTTCCTCACTGGGACTATTTTGAGTGTGCCTGTAGTGTGCTCAAAGCACATTTACTGATTCTGACTTTATCCTACTAAGATTTGTAATGTGATCTATATCTACAGTAAATATGGCCAGGTAAATGGTGCCAAGCAGACACCCATTGAGGATTCAGAGACTTCCTATGATCATATTTCAACATTGTTTGACCACTGCAGGGAACATCCCCTCTGTAGGCCCATATCCCATGAATATCGAGGACCTGACAAGTGGCTTTCCATACCATCCATCCTTCACAAAACATTGTCCATCACACATTCATCATCCATCCATGTTGTCCATCCCTCATCTGTCACCCATTTGACACCTGTCCATCCCATCTGTTATATGTTCGACACCCATCCATCCCATCCATTATACATTTGTCACTCATCTGTACCATTCATTATACATCCATAATCCATCTGCCATCTGTTCAAACCATCATATCATCCATTGACCATCTGTCACTCTATTGTATCATCCACCATCTGTCTGCCACCCATCCATGTCATCTGTCCCTCATCCGTCACCTGTCTATTATGTCTATCATGTGGAACACCTGGATCACCTTTCCCTAGCTCCTGGACTGTCCTACCCTGTCCCGTCCTTGCTGGTGAGTACCTCCTACATCTGATGTACTACTGACCCATTGATATCCCTTATGATATGTGTGCGCTCTTCCATAGTCAAAGTGGACCCCTATCACATAATCCAGACCCAGTCATATTAACTTAGGGTTCATTGGATTGTCTTCCTATATATATAGAAGGAAGACACATTAGATTTTACCTTTTGATAACCCTCCCATCACTTCCTCTTACAGAGTACTTCTGTCATATCCCATATCTCCGACATCCACAAAACTCTTTCCACCAGCGCACTTCTTCCGGACCGCCAGACCTGAACTCCGGACAGGTCCGCTCCACCGGACCTAACCCTGATCTAGAATCCCCCTTACTTCCGGCTCTCCGGCTTCTGTTGATATCCGCCTGCTTACTGATCTCCGGTACCTGTTTCATCTCCGAGTTCATTTCCCTATGATCTGTCTTACTTTACTTGATCTATTCGGACTTACTAATAGACTCGCCATATGCTTTCCTCACTGCCTCTGTACTCTGGATTACTGATAATTAGCTATACCTATAGTATATAAACTCCTGTACTTGTTGTAGATACCTCAGTTCGAATATTATGCATAGTCCTGCTCATTCCTGCCTCTCCGGACTTGAGTTCTCCGACTCTCGTCATTCTCCGACACTAGACTAGGGTAGACCCCTAAGTCTACTTCTGTTACCGGCTCTACCTCCAGATAGTCTACTCCTGTTCCCTTCTGCTACTGGCTCCGGCCTTAGCAGTCTAAACTCTTTGATTGATATCTACGGTACTACCAGGGTTACATACTACCAGGACTTGGTACTACCGGACCCCCTGAAATTAGGGGCACGTACTCGGGTAAGGGGCGCAGCGCACGAGCTGAAGCCAAGCCCCTCAGATCTAGTCCTCCCTTGAGCACAGTCTTAACAACTTCTCTAGGACTCCACTTGCTGTTTTGTATACTCTGAATCTACCATTGACTGAATCCAAAGTGCGCATCTGTCTGCCTGTCTGTTTGTCTGTTATCCATCTGACTTGGAGCAAGTATCAGTCATAAACCTGGTCCAACTTCACCCAGTCTTTTCCATATAGGCTTGTAGTCTCCTTTCCTCATTGTTCTGTCCATGTTCCATCTGTGCGCAAGCCCGCTTTATCTCATGTGTTGTTCCTGTGCCCGTCTGCATTTTCCGCATTTGTGAATTCCTCATCCTATCAAGGATAGGATTGACTTGGGTCATTAGACAGAGTCTAGTCTGTGTTTTTCCTCACACTTATCAGAGGACTGCTGCCCAGTAGCAATCCCCTTGGGATGAGTACAAACCTCACGCCCTAGGAATTATATTGACTATACTTAGCATTCTATTTTCCTCACCCACACCACACAAACAAAGATGAGTACCATGGACTGAAACTATATCAAATGCTCAAAGCTTGGGCATTGGAAGACATGTAAGTCTTTTCACATGATTTTTCACACAAGTAGCAGTATATTGACCATCAAGTTAGGGACACACATGGTGCTGGCCTTGGTACTAACAAAGATAATGATGGCTGTTCTGAGTGGGACATTGATCCCAATTAGTTTTATATACTACTGTTTTGTGGCATCATTTGAATAGAATTATCATTGGCTTTCATATTACAGTGCTTTGCGAATATGATGACAGTTGTCTGCTTTCAGAGAAAGAGAAAAATAAATAAAACACATAGCCACAGTCATTATGTATCTGTATTATTCTCTACTACCATGTTCCGCAAAATCAGCCGCAATGTCAAAATTGCTGCAATGAAACTCTACAAAGATGCTCATATGTCCAAGGATGACATTATACACTGTATTGACTTCTCTGAAAGCACCTTCTGGCACACACTCAAGCTATGGAGGGAGACAGGTGATGTTGTCACTCCATTGTACACTACTCATGGTCGCCCCCATCTTCTATACTACAATGATGTCAATTACCTTGTCCGACTCATTAAACACCATCCTACATGATTCCTGGATGAACTTGCTAAAATGCTTGACAGCAACCAGTTCATTTCCATTCACTACATCACTGTTCATTGGACACTGGAGAATGCTGGGGTTTCCTACAAAAAATTGCAGTGTATTGCCAAAGAGAGGAATGAGCTGTGTTGTGCTGAGTCCATTGCTTGCATGGTACAATACCAGCCAGAAGAGATTGGGTTTCTGGATGAAACTTCAAAGGACAAACATACTCTGGGGAGAGCTTGGGGCCGTTCAAAGTGTGGGAAATGTGCAGAAAGTCGGCAGCCTTTCATCAGAGGATCACAGGTGTCTGCACTCAGTCTGCTCACAATTGATGGAATGATTGCCTCGGCAGTTATTGAAGGATCATTCACCACTATGAAATATATTGAATTTCTGGAATTGACAGTTGTCAGTGTCTTTCTGCTTTGTACTACCACACGACGGACCATACTGACCTCCATAAAGCTTCCTCTCTGCCAGCAATACCCTGAAAAACTCAGTGTCCTCATCATGGACAATGCAAAGATCCATCATGGAGAAGGAGTTGCGGAAATGATTGCATTGTATGGTTGGTCTTGCTCTCAATTGCTAACCCCAAATCTAACTATGGCTTTCAGGTGTACAACTTGAATATCTTCCACCATACTCTCCAGACTTGAACCCTATTGAGGAAGCTTTCTCAAAGATCAAGGCTTTCATTCATCGTCATAAGGACTATTTTGTGGGCTCAGATAGCATCATTTTTGACACATACAAAGCCATGACAATCATCATGGACTCTGATGCAATCTTGTACTTTATACATGCAGGGTACTTCTAGTATACAGGAATAATGTTCGTCCACAGCACAGTGAAAGCAATACTAGTACATTTATAAAAACCATGGTGAACAACAGCAGCAAACTTGAACCTAACCTTGACGAGACCATTGTTCAACAGCATTCCTCATCGCAACAATCTCATCATTCATGAACCCCATTTCTTTCAGCTTGGAGACCACAATATACTTGATGTTATGTGTTCCTGTGTAGCCATTATTGTGTAACTTGATCAAGATTGCATTCACAAGTGAAAACTTAGTGCAGAAATTGATGAGCATGAGATCAAGACCAGGCTGCATTGTTGTAGGTAAGAGGGACATCAACTCTCAGTCTCCGCATGGCAGTGCTTCTGTGCTGGCAGCATTCTCAGATTCCAGGGGACAAAGGAACCCAAGGAGCTCAGGCGGTATGTTGAAGTTGATGGTTGGAGCACTGAATGTGTTCTTGTCATGATTGTCATATCCCATATCTCCGACATCCACAAACTCCTTCCATCAGTGCGCTTCTTCCGGACCGCCGGACCTGAACTCCAGACAGGTCCGCTCCACCGGACCTAACCCCGATTTAGAATCCCCCTTACTTCTGGCCCTCCGGCTTCTGTTGATATCCGCCTGCTTATTGATCTCCGGTACCTGTTTCATCTCCGAGTTCATTTCCCTATGATCCGTCTTACTTTACTTGATCCGCTCAGACTTACTAATATACTCACCATATACTTTCCTCACTGCCTCTGTACTCCGGATTACTGATCAGTTAGTTTACCTATAGTATATAAGCTCCTGTACTTTGTTGTAAATACCTCAGTTCAAATATTATACATAGTCCTGCTCATTCCTGTCCCTCTGGACTTGAGTTCTCCAACTCTTGTCATTCTCCGACACTAGACTAGGGTAGACCCCTAAGTCTACTTCTGTTACCGGCTCTACCTCCAGGTAGTCTACCTCTGTTCTTTTCTGCTACCGGCCCTGGCCTTAAGCAGTCTAACTCTTTGATTGATATCTACGGTACTACCAGGTTACATATGACCGGACTTGGTACTACCGGACCCCCTGAAATTAGGGGCACATACTTGGGTAAGGGGTGCAGCGCATGAGCTGAAGCCAAGCCCCTCGGATCTAGTCCTCCCTTGAGCACGGCCTTAACAATGATCAGCTAAATGTCACTGAAGGAGAGGTGATTTCACAGCCATCTGGTCATCATGCAAACTATCAAAAGAACGATAGTTTGGAGGTTGGTTTACAGTCACAAGGGCTGGATTCTTCGCCTATAAAATCATGAGTGGCTAATTATGAGAGCGAGAAAAATCTTAGAAGACCATTGCAGCAGCCCAGATCTGAAAGTGGTTGTGGCTAAGTGGAAAAATTTGTTGTCCACAGGAATGTAGCATTGGCCACTTGATGGGCACCCTCCCTTGTCACAGACCCACCAGTTTTGCAGTGTCTTGATGTGTGCAGCAACCTCAATGTTCAATGGAAGCTCATCTGGGGTATTCTAACATTCATGTCAGCATGCTTGTCTCACTACCTAATTCTTCATGCTCACCTTGCCTTTCTTCTTCTTCTTTGGCCTGTTGTCATTGGTCCCATCATCTGCATTACCTTCATCATCACTGCCAACATTGTTTTCTTTCCCATTCCCTTTCTTGATCAAGGTATCATCATCTAACACTGCATATATGCACTCATCTGATGATGGACATACCTTCTTGATAATAGCCTCAATAATAACCTTTGCTTGCACTTGAGGGCTGCTTCACATAGGTTGTTGAAGTCATCTTCATTCGCAAGTGGGATTGGAGATGTTTGATGCCAAGGTACTGAGAATATGAGTTCATAGTCCAAAAGATCAGGCTTCTTATGCTCAAGACATTCTGCAAGCTTTTCAGTAATCTTGACCTTCACTTTGTCCCAATCCAGGCCTTGTGCAATTTTGAGGAGTGCTGCTATATCTTTTCATCTTTTGTCAGGCTTCTTCATCTTGTCGTGGGGATATATGGCTAATGTGAGGTTGATTGGTGCAGTGTTGGCTGAGTATGGTGTCACTACAAACCGGCTCTACTCTGAGTCATCCGAGAGTAAGACAAACCTTTTTCTGGCTGTTCCTTGGGAGGACAGCCTCTCTTCTTTGTCTTTTCTGGTTCAGCCTGAGTAGATGGGCTCTATGAAGCGAGGATGGTGGATTCAACAGACACAGATTGTTCATGCTGACTCAGAGGGGAGCTCATAGGAGAGCTCATAATTTCAATGATACTGTCATTAGAGAATGTATCAAAGAATATACTGCTGTATGGTAGGGGCATAAGATATGAGAGATTCATGGATGTGCCACAGATTCGCAATGTGCATTGTTTGGTCTAATTTGAACACCATCATTTTTCTTTCTTTCTCTTTCTCCAAAAGCAGACAACTGGCATCATATTTGCAAAGTGCTGTAATGTGCTGGTGTGCAAAAATAATTGCTATAGTACTGGTAGTATATTCCAAGTACTGCTACGGAACACCATATACCACTGTATGATACTGCATAGCAGGTTCGTGTTATACAGTGTCATACAGCACTACAGCATTGTGCAGGATTGTGCAGCGCTGTGCCATACTTGATAGCCGGTGGTAACTGTGCCCAACTGCACAGCATGACACATCTGAAGCACACACTGTGACTCACACATTGGGGATTCCAATATTTAAGACTAGTTTGAATGTTGTGCGAAATGTGAAGATAGCACCATCTTTACATTTTGTACAACATAAAAGCTGCCATTATTGGAGTCTTAAATATTAGTGGGACTCAGAGTTGGTTTTGGAAACCTGCTAAAGCTCACTAAACTCAGGTAAAGCTTGCAAAACTCACATCAGGTTTACAGGAAACAGCAGCTAAAAAGCCACCATAATACTCGGTGCACATCAGCACAATAGCAGAGTTAGAAACAACACTTGTGCATTTTCAAAGGATGTGATACACAGTACAAGGAAAGTGATGATTTAGATAGAGTAGGCAATCCACAATATGTACTTGTAATGAGTAGCGATAAAGTAGATCCCCCCCAAGGCACTTTGTATTTGAACTGGTGGATATCAATAAATTTGTGGAAAAAAAAACACCAAGTCCAGCAAGATCATGATCAGGGTGTATGCCATAGGTGGGGAGCACCAGAGGGAGCTGAATAAGACTCACCACCAGAGGGAGGAGACTGAGGCTGAGGCTGAGTGCTGGGGGGAAGAAACTGAGGCTGAGGATGGAGAAGGAGGATGACAAGTGTCGGGATGACTCACCTCCAGTGTGTTACACTCAGCTCCACTGAGCATTACAGTGAACCTGATAGTTGCTTCCTGCATAAACCCATTAAGAGTTATCGTACACAGGCGTCGGGTCGCGACCCTACAAGAGTCATGTCATAGCCAGTAACGGTAAGACTGTGTCTCGTTGTTACCAGACCATTGCATAGAGCTAAAGTGATCTCTATCACAGTGGAGACAAGGGATAGAATCTAGTAACACTCAAGTCACCAGAAGCCAGGTAAAACAGGTAAAGATAAAGTTAGAGAATACATCGTCTAACTACATGTGTTTATATAGGTATAAACTGTCAGGGTTCAGGGTAGGTAAAACGACCAGGTCTAAGGGTATGGTCAAGTCAGAGATAAGGTGTACTGATCTATCGGTAGGTATCATGACGAGCTGCTGCACAGCATGATCAGATGAATGATTGACAGCAGTCGATCGGTGCAAGTATGGTATAGGGGTTGAGCCCACAGTCAAGGAAGCCTGCAATGAGGCAGATACGATCGGTTACCGTCAAGGTGAACCACAGTGTCTATATGATAGGTGCTCTATGTGCTGGAGGCTTATCCTGCGATCCAATCCATGATCTTGCTAGGAGTCATGTTGGATGTGACGATGCGTGCTGTGATGACAGGCATGTGATGTGACGAGGTCAGGTGGTGTGACCGGGATACTGCGAATGTCACGTGATGTGACTAACAAGGGGACACCACTTGCTTTGTGACGGGACGGGGTGAGGCTGAAGACAGGGGTTTCAAGTCCCTGTAACATAGTGTGGTCTTCCCCATGAGGGTCTTCATGAAGATCTGCATGCCTCCACAGAGATGTATGCCTTCCTTGTCCTGGATCTTCGCCTTGACATTGTTGATGGTTTTGACAAATATCTGCATACCACCATGAAGACAGAGAACAAGGTGGAGGGTAGACTCTTTCTGGATGTTGTAGTCTGAGTGCTGGGGGTATAGCGCTAAGGCTGGGAGTTGAGTACTAGTACTGAGTTTAGCAGAGAAAGTGAGGATGGCAGTAGTAAAACCTTTATGCTGGAAATTGCAAATGAAAGCCTGTCTGTTGCTGGACAAGAACGGTAAATGGTGAAAGTAGAGTGCATTCATCTGGTGGATCATTGATGGATGACACAGATCTGTGGAGATGGTGATGCACCCATGGTTGTCGGTCATGAGGTGCACATAGGCTGTGAGCTGGCTGGAAATGGACTTGACCAGAACTTCCTGAATTTCAAGCTCCACCATAACCAACATCATATCAGCCAGCACAAAAATAGGGGAATTGATCCCTTGAACTTCACTATGCCTCATCCAAGCAACTGGGCACAGATACTGCAGGGCCTTGACAAGGCCGCACTTGCAATAGCCAGGGCCACTTACAAGCACATAGTGCAAGATGACTATTCTAGTACGGACTCTCTCTCAAGCCTCTCTTCAGATCCAGAACTTGACGATCCCATGAACATCATGGCAATCACGCCTCCTTCACCTCTTTCACCATTCCTTTCTGACTTTTCTGAATTGGACTTCGACTCATCCAGTGACGAAGCTGATCATGTTATGGCTCGTTAAAACTGCCTTCAAGACCAGATTGCAGCTCTCCAGGATGAGGTGGAAAAGGCATGTGTACTCCACTGCCCTGATGAGCCTATGCCATGAGCCCTGCAGCTGCACCTCCTTGTGCATTTTGGGGAACATTGTCCCCACCTATTTTGGCAGAAGCTACATGTTGAGCCTGAAATCTTCGATGACATCCTGGATTTAATCTCTGACCACCCTATCTTTCACAACAACTCATACAATGCCCAACTTCCTGTCTCTATACAGCTTGCCATTTTTCTCAACCACACAGGCCACTATGGTAATGCCATAGCAGTGGAGGATGTAGCTCAGTGGGCCAGCATCAGTGTCAGATCGGTTGTGAATTGCACCAACCGTGTTATGGTCGCACTGCTTGACCAGCATGACACATTCATGGGTTTCCCTCCTCCGGATTCACAGGATTTTGAGCATGCCCAGAAGTATGCAGCAAAAACTGTTTGTCCTGAGTGGCAGAATGGGATTATGGCTGTGGATGGCTCTACGATCAATGTATATTAGAAACCTGGTTTTCATGGTGAAGTTTTTTTTGATAGGAAGTTAAGATATTCCCTTGGCTGTCAAGTGCATTTCCTTTCTGTCTGTGTCCTGTTTGTAATTAAATTAAATTATAGGCCATCATTATGCCCCATAATCTTCTTATAGTCAACTATGCTCTTGGTCACCCTGGAAGTGTCCATGATGCCTATGCTTTCAGATCCACTTGCATTTATCGAGAACATGCCACACTTCTTCCAGATGACCACTGTGTTTGGGCAGACAGTGCATATCCACTGGAGCCCTGGTGCATCCCCCCTTTCAAGAAACCCTGCAATTGCAGGCTCACAAATAATCAGAGGACATTTAATTATCACCTTTCTTCAGTTTGTATTTTTTTCTTTTGCAGTTAGTTCCGAATTTAAAATTTATTTAGATCCGTGTTCGTGTAGAACATGCATTTGCAGCTCTCAAATGGTGCTTTCAATCTCTTAGGGACCTTCAATGGAATATTCATTCAGAAAATGACCTTTGTACAGCCATTCATTGGATTCAATGCTGCCTAATACTCCACAACATGATTATATGGTTACAAGAACATCGGGGATGGAATGAGGACAGTGGTGTAGTAGAATGGGCTCATAAGGAGGGCAGAGGCATGATAGACAAGGAGCTTGAGACCCCTGATAGTAACCAGGTGGTCAGTGACAGATTGTATGAAGGCACTCTGGGTCAGGCTTGCCGTGCAAAGCTGATGGACCTGCTATTTGACAGCCCCACATCAAGAGTGCAGTGCAGAGAAGGATAGGAAATCCATGCAACCAATCACACAGCACATAGAGCTTGGCATGTAGTATTAACAAGACTCACAAAACATAACATGAGGGAAGATGGCAACATACTATCATGATAGGCACTAGAACAGTAGCAAGAATGTCCATCAAAAAAGCTAGAAACACAAAACACAACATGATGCAAAAAGACAAAATGATGATATACAGTATGACAGTATGCAAACCTTCAGGACCCACCCATAAGTTGATGGTATTCGATCTTGAGGCGCATCAATGCTACCTCCTCAGCATGCGCTCTCTGCAACAACTCATGCATCTTGGCCTCTGCCTCACAGAGACAGATCTCAGTGTCCTTCACCTCTTGTGAACATTGATGAACGATGGCAGCATCCATGCACTCATCCTGGCGCTCAGCATGGAGAAACCAATGTTCATTTTCCTATCATGTGAGATTAAGCTTTGCCATGTAACAGTCATTCTTGAGCTCATCGCGAGACACCTTGTCAAGCCTCTCCGACTGAATGCTCCTGATCTTGTCATTGATCACGTCAACTTGACTTAAGATGTCAGATCATGCCTTCTTTGAAGGCCTTCCCCTTTGCATTCTCAGAGCCCACAGATTGCAATGTTGGAGTTGTTGACATCACAACTGACATTCCTGACATAGGTGTAGACCATGAACGTGAAGATCTGACACCTGAAAGGGGTTTGAGTGACCTCCTGCTTGTACATCTCATAGAGTCAGGTGTACCGAAGGCAGTGCGACTATTGTGCAACATCGTCTGTGGCTTCTCAGGAAGCATGAATTTGGTATGAGGAGGGGGAGTGAGAGGGGGTGAAGAGGAGGGCAGAGGGAGTGGGTGTTTGTGTCCGGATTCGTGCCTAGGGGGGACTATTGAGGTCCATGACATTCTCACTATGACTGGCCATCAGATGGAGACCAGGCATATACAGGTCATCATTGTCATTGTCATCATAGTCCATCTGGTCCTGGCCAGGGTGAGAGTAGGGGAGCGGAGCATATGTTTGATGGGGGGTGGTGGCTGAAGGCTGAGCGCTGGGTGCATAGTGTGGCTGGGCACTAGGGCCAGGGTGAGAATGGACATAGCCACTGTAATTAGCACCAGAAGGGAGCTGGCCATAGCACTCGCTGTAGGTAGCCATGGAGGGAGTGGGCTGAACACTGGGAGGAGGGGGCTGGGTGCAAGGCACCCAGCCCCAATACTGAGGACTTGAAGGGGACTGCACATTTTCAGCAGCACTCCCCTGTACAAGTGAAAAGTACTTGGCTGCATGGTCCACTCCTGGACCGATGAGATTGTCTTGAGGGAGACTGCTGGATTCCCCCCCAGGATAGTGGCAAGGTCATCATACCAGGAGAATTCCTCCATGATTTGCACTGTGAACATCATCAAAATAGTGAGATCAAATTTAAATACAAATACACACCATGCAAATTTGGTGCAGTTGTTTCGTCGAGTGGTGTGATGCCAGCACCTGTCGAGTGTAGTTTGTTGTAAAATTCACAATACTTTTTCCTCAGGCTGTAAAGGAGATGTGTTTCCATACATACAAGAATAGATGGGGGAACACTCACCCAGAGATATGGCTGTTTGTGGAGTCACAAAATCTTTCAGGTTCGTCAGGATAATAGTTTGCATACTCAGGATCATGCTCGAAGACATGCTTTGTGATGATTTGGCAAATTGATACTTTGTCTTTGCCCAAGGGGCGATTACCATCAGCATAGGATTTGTTATCAGAGTAGAACAAGACACAACAGTCAGTGGGGTGTGTACGAAGGTGTTCCATGACTTTTTCGGTGCACCTGGGGTCAGCTTGCCACTGAATGGTGAATTTTGAGGAACATGCTTGGTCTTGGACACTAGTACCAGTACTAGCAGTCGAACGACCTTGTGATCCTTGATTTTTCCCTCTTCCATGGGTGATAGGTGGTTGGGTGGGTTCCATGGTGGTTGGGGCCTTTCGCGAGTGAGTTTTCCAAGGCTTTGAGTCGCACAGAGCAACAAGGACGTCATGGTTGAAGGGCAGGCATGATTTTTGGAGTCCGACATCATGCCGAGGTGTGCCACATGTCCTGCGCATGTTGGGTGGGTGGCTCAGCCCAGCTTTACCCAAGTTTGGCAAGCTTTAGTGGGTTTCCAAAAAGCTACTAGATAGTCCCATGAGTTCATGCATTGGCTGTAGTACACACAATTCTGCACAGAATCCTTATGTATGTTACATATAGGTTCCTCCCAACATAATACACATGACCATGTATTTTTTTTTGGCAAAAAACAAAGTGGATCTCGTGCTATGGCTGAGTTATGGGTGTTCAAGGCTGGTTTTGTGCATAGATGACTTCCTCCAAAGGTCTAATCACCACAGAAAAAATTGGAATGCAATATGATGGTTATAGATGATTATAGAATGCTAAAATGAATTTCTCCAGGGCCACATGCTTATCAGAATCATCTGCTATGAACGAAATACAATGCAGATGTGACAATCTATTCAAAGTGTTACTGTTAAGGCCGTGCTCAAGGGAGGACTAGATCTGAGGGGCTTGGCTTCAGCTCATGTGCTGCACCCCTTACCTGAGTACGTGCCCCTAATTTCCAGGGGTCTGGTAGTACTATAAGTCTGGTTGTATGTGACCCAGTAGTACAGTAGATATCAATCAAGAGTTAGACTGCTTAGGGCCAGAGCCGGTAGCAGAAAGAAACAGGAATAGACTACCCGAAGGTAGAGCTGGTAATAGGAAGAGACTTGGGGATCTACCCTAGTCTAGTGTTGGAGATTGACAAGAGTCAGAGAACTCAAGTCCAGAGGGACAGGAATGAGCAGGACTATGTATAATATTTGAACTCAGGTGTTACAACAAAGTACAGGAGTTTATATACTGTAGGTATGCTAATGATCAGTAATCCAGAGTACAGAAGGCAGTGAGGAAAGCATATGGAGAGTCTATTAGTAAGTCCGAGCGGATCAAGTAAAGTAAGATGGATCATAAGGAAATGAGTCCGGAAATGAAACAGGTACCGGATATCAATAAGCAGTCGGATATCAACAGAAGCTGGAGGGCTGGAAGTAAAGGAGAATACCATTTGAGGTTGGGTCCGGTGGAGCGGACCTCCCTGGAGGTCAGGTCCGGCGGTCCGGAAGAAGCATGCTGCTGGAAAGAGTTTGTGGGTGTCAGAGATCTGGGATATGACAGTTACAATGAGACTGCACACATTTAAACTCCGCAGTGCCGAAATGCAGCATCAGCACTTCAAACAGATTGCTGCAGTGCACAACTTTCAAAGTGGTGCGGAGTGTGAAAAGGCATGGCGGCAGACGTGTGACATGGTGTGACAAAATGCGCGAACTCTAGGGAAAACCACACTTTTCTGCACGGTAAGTCTCCACTGGACTCAACATGTCAATTTTGAAAGAAAAGACTAGCAGGCCTGGTACTTTCGATATCAGGCTATCCATCTGTCGAAAAATTATATTTTTATGTGGATGTGTTGTAGAGTTATAGATCTTTTCCCAAAAATGTGCAAACTCTAGTGGACATCTAGTACTGTGAGTCCCACTATTGATATCTCCGGTGTGTCGGCTGCACATGGGTAGTGTTGTGGGCAGAACTCTGCCATTCTGCCACATGGCAGGGCAGAACTGGCACTTCCAGGCAGATGGCAGAACCTCCCGGGCAGAATGTGGCAGAACTCCAGATATGCAGAACTGTGGGAGCAGCAAAGGATGAACTATAAAGCTTGGCGTCACTCAAAAACTGAAGCAGAACTGTGAAACTTGTTTCTATGCTCTTATTCTTCAGTGTCTTAGTGTTCTTGAACATCAGTAAGTGGTATGATTCCACTACCAAAATACTTGACTGATTTTTTACATATAGGCATGCATTATCTCATATATGTCTGCGCCCCAATGCCCAGAAGAGAGTCAATGGTCAAACACCTGTTGCCATGGATGTCATCGAGACTGTTGTATGTACTCCGGACTACTGGAACTGTCTCAACCAAATGGTGAGGATGGCAAAGTTCATTGTCAATGCCATTGGCAATATTGAGAATTGAGACTGCAACCTCACAGAGTGCATGCTCAAACTTATTCGTTGTGCACACAAGATATCAACACTATGACTTGACGATGGTGACAATGTCAGCTTCTTCACTCATGTGAAGTCAGTTTTCAACCATTGATTTCACTCAATCAACACAAAATATCATACCCTCACCCTGTTCCTCCATCCAATGTGTCGTAAACTTGCTGTTACTCAGGCAGCAAGTGGCCACCCCTTCGAATTCATGGTCAAAGTGGCATTGGAAACTGCCCTTCAGTGGAAATGGAGTAAAGCGAAGGCTGACACACTTGTTGTGGACCTAAAAGCTTATAATCTCTGTCACACACCATTCGCTGGTGGCCAAGCAGATGGACTTGCTTGGTGGGAGAATCTCCCAATCAACTCTGAGACACACCTACTCAAGGCTTTCACAATTATCATTCTGTCCATCATCCCTCATGCAGCTGAGGTTGAATGCCTCTTTTCAGACCTTGGTGGCATGCAGTCTGTCAAGTGCTGCAATCTCTCTGTCAACACATTCGAGACACTTGGCAAGGTCTGTGCTAACCTTCGCTATCATATCCATCTTAAAAATATTGCTGATGGCAAGTCAACATGACATCATCACACTCACATGCATACAACCGAACTTCCCGGCATTGATACAGAGGTTGCCAAGTAGCTTGAGACCAACTTTGCATTTGGTCCTCTGCTTTCCGCAGTCTCTGGTGATGCTAGCTACAATCTTGAAGGTCCTGAATCAATGTCACTTGATGACATTGATGCTGAGTTTGCCTGATTGGAAGAAATTTGCAATGAGGAAAAATTGATGGATGCAGAGTTTGCTTCAGACCAGGATGTGGATGGGAAGGAATTTTTAGAAGGGAGAGCATTTGACTTTGCAGAACTGCAGCGTGTTGATGAGGGATTGGTACCTGCAGCAGTGGAGGATGAGATTATGGTCACAGATCATGATGCGAACGAAGTTGGAACTTGGAATATTGACTCGATGTTACTATCTAGTGGTCTTACATTGATGTCACCAGACTTTGACGCAAAATAGTTACTGGCGAGAATGAGTGAGAATTTGAAAATCTGACAAAATTTAAACGAAAAAGTTGAACCCGTATATCTCCCATTAATCTACAGTCAAATAAAGCTTGTGTGAGACTTAGAGCAAAGATTTCCGTACATACACGTGCATGTTCGGCACAGCTTGTACTTGCTGTGCATTAATAACAGGAACTCCACCCTGCCCTATGCTGTCGCACAGCGCTTAGCATCCACATCTTACTCAAATGCCCAGGGTGTCCTACCAAGCTGCAAGATGGTGCTCTTTTTGTATCTCAAGGCACTCATTTCAATTTCTCAGATGTTCACGAAGTTGCCAACATTCATGCCAACCCATGCCTGCAATGGGTTCACTCCTGGGTGAGATTACCTGCAACTCATCTATCACCTGCTGATGTGTGCGGAGCTACAGATGATGAACGTGAGTTATTTGGAGTTGTAAACATGGTTGATGGTGCGAGCGAAAATCCTGTCAGGGTTGGTGATTGTGAAACTGATTCTGAGCATTTTCGTGGTATGACAGATGACCCCTGGCTGTTGGATAAGGCGAAGGGATGTCCACTAGTAGTGACCAGACATATTGATAAGGCAAATGGGTTCGTACCCACCACAATGCTGGTCAATGCTCGGTGCTGCGTTGATTGATGGGAATCTACAGGTGGAAGGAGCATCCTCTCGACCTCAGAGTCCTGGCCTTGTGGTGATGAGTCTTCTGGTGCCATGATCGCTGGGTCTATTTGTATGTTGGTGCTGTCAGATAATTGTGGACTTTTCTCTAACAATTCCTGTACTTTATGGTTATTCAGTGAATTGGGCTGCATATATGCATCGTAGCACTGGTGTTGCAGCAACATAGCATCGAAGGACTGTGGAGGATGAGGTGGGATAGACTCTGGAGGCACAAGGTGAGCTACTGGTTCTGTCTGCTGCTTAGTCAGATGTGTTGACAGCACTGCCAGTGCAAATGGTTTGATAAACCCTCCTGTAGTCTGTGGTTGCACTACTATCTTCCTGCCACGTTTTGAGGCCACTGATGCATCCCCAGCTCGATCATCAAGCTTCCGCTTGGGCGCCACCTTCCTCCCAGCGCCCTGTGTCCCTATGTAACTCGCTTCCTGGTATTGGCGCACACAGGTATGCGCCATATGTATCGTCTTCTTGCACCCATGCGAAGTCTCTTCTTGATCTTCTTCCACATGCGTCATACGCCTTCTGTGACTCTCCATGCGTACCGTCATTATATCACCATCATCACAAGCCACACATCCGTTACGTAACACTACAATACTTATTGCACGTCTCATGTAGTTACACACCTCAGCGTTGTTCACACTCTCGCTGAGGTATGTTCGATATTGTAGCTCTCACTCAGATACTGACACTGTACCTAGCTATCCTCTGTTCTAGCGTAGAGGTTATGAGCCCTGTGCTCTAAATCAGGCGCAGACAGATACACTAACAGAGTTAGATTTAATATTAGGCAGCGATATCGTCCTAACACTCAATTTTACTCAATGGGTGATCATTCAATTTCCCTCGACATTTCTTCGAATTCGAAATATCAACGCGTTGACCGCACAATGGGAAAATACGATCATATCACTGAACTTACCGATTCAGACGATTATGCTAGCTGGCGTTGCACTGTCATCCTTGCCTTACAGGGTGAGGGACTGTGGAATCACTGCAGTACCGGCACAGACCCAAATGACTTTGCCGAACTTGCCTGTAACATGCCCACAGCCACAGTACCTGCTACACCCACAAGTGCAGAAAAGAAGGAGATAATCGATTGGATCAAGGAGGACGCGCAGGCGAAAGGCATCATCTGCCGTCAAATCTCCCCCGTCGTTCAAACTCTCTTAGGCGAATCCTTGACAGCTCGTCAGCAATGGGAAACCTTAGCCAAGCACTTTGGCCGCCTCGACATGACCTCACAGTTTGAACTGCGGGATCAACTCTTCAACGAAAAGTTGAAAGATGCTGACGACACATCCAGATACATTGGCGTTTTCGAAAACGGTCGCCGGCATTTCACTGAGATGGGCGTTGTCGTCACTGAGGACGAGACCATATACCTGTTGCTTCATGGACTCCCGAAGACCACAGAATGGTTAGCATTCAGATGGCTAACCTACAGGCAGTTCAACACTCCAAACAATATTCCAAATCCCCCTCCCTCTGGTACCACTTCTACCACTTCTACCACCTCTCCTCCCGCTCCATCTCGCACCTTCGTTCAAGTCACCTCAGTGCTCTCTGAAGAAGCGAACCGCATACAGGTAGAGAAGAAGTCAGCCAGCCCCAGATCAGAATACGCCAATGTGACCACATCATCCTCATACTCAGCCGAGATGAAGGTGAACCCCAAGACTGGTGTTCACATTCATCGGCAGAACCCTAAGGGGGTGTCCTGTGAGAACGCTGCTTGCGCTGGCCTTCCCCGATCACTGACCCATGACCTGGAGCACTGCCTTCAGAAGGGTGGTGGCATGGGGACGCAACAACAACAAGAAGTCTCCCAAAAAGGAGGTCGCCACAGCTGCGGATAGCACATCCAGCACCACATCTGACTCCACCGCATCATCTGCCACATCCTCTGACCCCAAAAAGGAACTCACCTGCGCAGTCATCGAGGAACTGAATGACGATGCTTACCCGAGCATTGAGGACATTTCATGCATAGCACAACAATCCCTCTCCACCATTCTTGACTCCAGTACAACGTCCACCTTAATCACTGAACGTCAGTACTTCTGGAGTTACTCTCATGACTCGCATGTCACCATCAAAACTGCAAACCACGGCACCCTAGCTACCATGGGACGAGGAGATTGCATGGCCGACCTTACCATTGAGGGCAAGGTGTTTTGTCTTCGGCTGACCGACTGCCTACATGCCCCAGGTGCACTTGTCAACTTACTGTCCATTGGTCGCATGCTCAAGAAAGGGTGGGCATGTAACTTCTCCCCATCTCCTCCGCACGTGCAGCTCATATACAATGGCGGGTCACTGGGCCAAATTCCCATGACAGGAAACCTTTTCTTCCTCGAGTTAAAGTTTATCCTACCGAGCAGCTGAGGCACAGCCCCATTGCCACTGAATGAGATGTGCGCGTTTGCACGAGTCCCAATGTCCTTCGACCTTTGGCACGCATGCCTTGGGCATGTGGGCGGAGAAGCTGTTAAATGTCTTCCCCTCTTCGCTAAGGGGGTGAAGGTAACCACGCAGGCACCCTTGAGCAAATGTGAAGCCTGCATCATGGCCAAGCATCCACGGAAGCCCTACCCACCTTCCTCTGAACCGCGGGCAGCTCAGATGCTTGATCTGATTCACTCAGACCTTTGCTGCCCTTTTCCGACCGTCACTCCTCATGGCAAACACTATTTTATAGTGTTCCTTGACGATCACACCAACCTCCTCAACCTTCAGCTGCTTGCTACAAAGGATAAAGCACTGGCAGATTGGGAGATCATTAAGGCCCGGTGGGAGAATCACTCTGCACACACTGTGAAGGTGTTTCGCTCGGATAATGGGGGTGAGTTTGTCAATGCAGCCTTCACTCAGGCATTGCAATGTGCAGGGGTTGAGAGGCAGCTTTCGGCACCATATGCCCACCAGCAGAATGGCAAGGCTGAACATGCCATCCGTACCATTGAAGGACAGATGCTCGCCATGCTGGAGATGGCGGCGCTCCCTCCCAGTCTATGGGGCGAGGTGGCACTCACCATGTGCTACTTATGGAATTGAAGTGAGTCCAGCGTTCTGCCCCCTGCCACTACCCCCTTCGAACTCGTCAACGGCAAGCAGCCAGACCTCTCACACTTACGAGTATTCAGGTTCATGCTGCTTCACACGCATTCCCACCGAGCTGCAGGTCAAACTGGGCCCTCACTCATGCCATGCAGTCTTTGTTGGGTACCCAGAAGGCACGAAAGGCTACTGTCTATGCAACAGGGACACAGGAGCATTCTTTGTTGCTCGTGATGTAATATTCGACAAGAACATGCCTTCCCTCACACACAGCCATGACTCTGACTCGGACGACAACGACCAACTCTTGTTCAACCTCAATGCCCCCACAGCACCTCCTTCCATACATGCATTGACTCCGTCTGCTCCATCCACTCCTTCCCCAGTAGTTCCACGGCACTCGGCTCGCACTCGTGTACTGACTGAGGCAGGCCAGTCATTTGCTGCCGACATTGCAGCCTCTCGTGCCCTGTCGCAATGCTTGGGCACTTCGCACTGTCGAAGAGGGTCTCGCTGAAGGGGGTGACAGAACCGTCTTCGAGTGAGGGGGTGCTCCTGCCTCCAATCAAGCTGCCTGAGGATGATGAGGAGGACCTGTCACGCATCGAGCCAAATGTGGACATACCTGAAGTGTTCACCAATGTTGTCATCGAGGAGCAGGCCAATATATCCATTCGCTCTGACCGTCGACAGAACCCCTCTAGCGCTGACTATGACATGAACATTCCCCCTGCCACCTATGACGAGGCCATCCTTCGTCCTGACTGTGACCTCTGGCTCGCTGCCATGCAGAAGGAGCTGGACATGATGAAGGAAATGTCAGTTTACAAACTGACGACCCTACCTGCAGGACGAAAGGCTATCGGGAATCACTGGGTGTTGGAGTTTAAGGAGGACAACAAGGGTGGCTCCATTCAAAAGGCTCGTCTCATCGCCCAGGGATTCTCGCAGATTCCTGGTGTCAACTATGGAGCGATGTTCGCTCCTGTCCTCAAAACTGCATCCATTTCGCCTCATATCCGCACTGGTGTGCAAACACAACTGGGAGCTCGACAGTTTCGATGCCAAGCGTGCATTCCTATGGGGCGTTTTAAAAGAGGAAATCTTCATGCGGCAACCAAAGGGTTTCGAGAGTGGTGACTGGAAGATACTCGTTTGGCTGATGTTGAGGACCATCTATGGTCTCAAACAGTCCGCCATGGAATGGTACGAGCAGGTACGAGCGGTCATGGAGGAACTCGGCTTCCAGAGGTGTGCTGTCGATCATGCCGTTTTCACATATGATCGCGTTGACCGTCTCACCTCCTCACACATCATCTGCATCATTGGCTTTCATGTCGATGATGGTCTCGGTACCTCCAATTCTTCTCACTTCCTCCAGTGGGTCAAGGGCAAAATTGACGAATGTTTCGGCATTAAGGACCTCGGGGCTGTCACAAAGTTCCTTGGCATTCAGTTTGGGCGTCACCGCGAAACTCATCGGCTCTGGCTGCATCAAGGAGAGTACATCACATACCTCCTCGACGAATATGGCATGCTTGAGTGCGACCCTGTCACCCTTCCCCTTGACGCTAACCATCCCTTTGGCAAGCCCGGTGACACCTACAATGTTGTTCTGAACCTGCCTTCGTGCTACCGCAAACTCATGGGGGAACTTTTATACCTTGCAGTATGCACCCGCCCAGACATCTCATTTGCCGTCAACTCGCTCGCACAGCACAATTCCAACCCCTCGCCCGCTCACTTCACCGCTGCCAAATGCCTCCTACGCCACCTCGCTGGGACAGTTAACCTGAGGATGTCCTATGGAGCAAATTGCGTGAATGAGGAGCTCCACGCCTATTGTGACGCGGACTGGGCCAGCAACACCAGCAACTGGTTGTCCATCACCGGTTATGCCTGGTTCTATGCTGGTGGACTCATTGCTCACACATCTAAAAAGCAATCCATGCAGGCACTGTCATCCACTGAAGCTGAGTACATGGCCATCACTCACACAATTCAGGACGGCCTCTGGCTTTGTTCAATCTTCAGCGAGCTGCACATCTCCCTTCCCACACCAATCGTAATCCATATCGACAATACCGGCGCCATTTCTCTCTCCAAAGAGGCCAAGAATCACATCCGCTCCAAACATATACAGTGGCTCAAAAAAGTGTCCGAATGTTTATGCATTTTCAAGTAATTGGAGAATAGCAAGCCAGAACCAAGGTATGATAAAATGGTATAGGGATATGTCTGAAAGCCCTATATCATGGCTCGAATCTGAGATATATAATGTGGGAATCTGACCATATATGGGCAAGATATGGTAATTTTAAATACATGACTCATTCAGACACTTTTTTGACTTTATATTTAACCAAGACTATTCTATGATTCTAGTACTTTGTGTCACCCCCCTTGGCCTTAATAACTGCTGTAATCCTCCTAGGTATACTTTCTATCAATTTCTGACACTCCTCTTTAGCAATATTTTTCTACTCTGCTACAACTCTTTCTCATAGTTCAAATAGCCCCTATAGAGGATCTTGATAGGCAGCAAGTAGTCTTTTGAGTAATTCCTAGAGATGTTCAATGAGATTAAGGTCTGGAGACTGTGCTGGCCATGATAGAACATTGATATCATGATCTTCAAACCATTTTATAGCTAGTTTTGAGGTGTGCTGATAATATCTTCTTCATCAATTCCTGACTTATGCATGCTTTTAAGTAGACACTCCTCTAGAATAGAGATGTACTGCTCTGCATTCATCCTTCCTTCCACCTCAAAAAGAATCCCCACCCTATTCCACCCCATACAACCCCATACCATCACACTTCCTCCTTCAAGCTTCAGTTTACCCTTAACATTTCTTTCTTCTAATGGTTCTCCTGCCTTTTTCCACACATGTTCCTGGCCATCTGACCCCATTCTATTTGATTTTTGCTTCATCTGAATAAATAATGTTCTTCCAGTATTCCACAGTCCAATGTTGGTGCTTTAAAGCAAAGGCCAGCCTTCTCTTCCTATAAGCTGCAGAGAGAAGAGGTTTTTTCTTCTTGGTTACAGCCTTAAGATTGGCTGCCTTGATGGTATTTATAACAGTTTGGGTTTGAGAAAGGAGTGAAGATGATGGAATTGATGAACTTGGTAGCTTGGGTAGCATTTGAAGCCTTGCCTAGATAGAATTTAGTGAACAATAGCTCTTTTGTTCTGTGAAGTAAGCTTGGGAGGACATTCCATTTTAGTATTTTCCTTATCTGGTATGTCATTTTTTATGACTCTGGCAATAGTAGACTTACCAAGACCAGTTTTTGAAGCAATATTCCTGATATATAAACAAAAGGTACAGAGAACTAGGATATTATCCTTTTGAGCAGAAAAGATGGGCTTCATGATGATTATGTTGAATTTCATGATCTTGTTTGGGTTTATATATTCAAATTATATTAAAATTAAACCATATTATTATTATGACACCATTTCATTTAATAATATTATGCATGAATGGTCTGATTTTGTGATTTTAACATAAAGTCAAAAAAGTGTCCAAATGAGTCATGTATTTAAAATTACCATATCTTGCCCATATATGGTCGGGTTCCCACGCTATATATCTCAGCTTCAAGTCATGATATAGGGCATCCAGACACATCCATATATCACTTTGTTATAGTTTGATTCTGGCTTGCTATTACCAAATTACTTGAAAATGCATAAACATTTGGACACTTTTTTGAGCCACTGTATGTAGCAGTAGCAGTCAGATATTAAATGATGGAGCAGGTTTCCGTGATTCACACACAGGATCTGTTCAATCTGAAGTCATCCCTGACGTGAATATACAGCATGGAATTCCCATCAGATCGAGTGAAGGCTTGAATAACGTTAACATCGACAACATGATTAAAGAGTTCACTCTCAATACAGAACAGGTGCGCACTTTTCGAATCATTGCAGAGCATAGCCTTCGCGTTAAACCTGAGCCATTACAAATGTTCATTGGAGGTGCAGGAGGGACAGGAAAGTCGCGTGTCATCAATGTGCTAAAGGAATTTTTCCGTCGACGTAATCAAAGCTGTCGATTTCGTTTGGCATCATACACTGGAGTTGCCGCAAAAAAAATTTCAGGAATGATACTACATTCAGCACTGAGTATTGGTCAATGCACAAATCGCTCAGCACGAACAAAGACAAACCGAGATCTTGTGGTGATGTGGGAGGGAGTGGATTACCTGTTTATTGACGAGGTGTCCATGATCGGATGTAATTTTCTGCTTCAGATCAGCGAGGCATTGACAGAAGCAAAAGGAAAAACGACACCTTTCAGAGAGATGAATGTCATCATGGCTGGTGATTTTGATCAACTACCACCCGTTGGTCAGCCACGTTTATTCAGTCATGTGAATATGCATCGTGTAGCTACTACTCAAGGCCAGAATGCAGTCCTCGGAAAACTACTGTGGCTATCAATAGATACTGTGGTGATTCTAGATGAGATTATGCGCCAGCAAGGCGAAGAGAACATGCCTTTTGTAGAACTATTGTCTCATCTGTGTCATGGAAACTGCACAACTGCAGATTATGAGTTATTGAACACACATCAGATCAGTAATGTGCACCCTGGATTGGAATGATGGCTGGAGAGACGCACCAGTGATTGTGAGTAATAATGACGTGAAGGATGCTTTTAATATCCAAGCGACCATTGATTTCGCACATCGTATTGGTCATGAACTACATTGGTATTATTGCTCTGACTCTCAGTCTGGAAAACAGATCACAGATCCCTCATTGCGTACGCACCTCAATACTCTGCACTCAGGATTGACCAATCAGCGACTTGGCAAGATTCCATTGGTAATTGGAATGCCCATTATTGTCGGTCATAACTTTGATGTAGAAGGAGGTATTGTCAACGGATGTCAAGGAACACTGAAATCTGTTCGATACACGGTTGATAACGATGGGAATCGACATGCACGATCATGCATCATTCATTCTTCGGATATTGCATGCAATGACCTCCCACAACTAAAAAGTGGAGAATTTGTAGCGTTAGAGAACAGTGTAGAACTGCATTTCACTCATCCGTACTCCCACAAGCAATGCAAAATCACGCGGACCCAAGTTCCAGTCCTCCCAGCATTTGCGATGACGACTCACAAGGCACAAGGTCGAACACTATCGCGTTGATCATCGATATTCAAAGTTGCAAAGGAACAGAACCACCGTATGTAATGGCTTCCCGTGCTACCTCCTTGGATGGATTACTAGTCCTTCGTCCATTCAACATCAACAAAATTTGTAGCCGTCCTTGGGAAGACTCACGCAAGGAGGAACAGTGACTAGAATGTCTCCGACTTCAAACTGTAGTTATCCATGGAAGCAATGAAGAGAAAGTGTCGGCGCAACAGAAACTGCACACACAGTTCAAGAGCGCATTCTCTATGTCTATTGCCTCTACCATAGAGGTGCATGTTGACGTCCGCGAACATATGGTGCAGCAACTGGATGCATTACAGAACCACATCGATGATGTCTTCTCCCCATTCGCATATCTTACAAAAAAGCGAGTTAGCATTCTACGAGGCAAAATTGAACTAACATTGATAATACAGTGATCCGCAAACTAGATCTCGGAAATCAAAACGAAAGCTTCCTGATCCAGGATCAGATGATTCCAATGACACCATCCATGCAGATACCGACAAGTCTGGTCCGTCGAAATGTTCCAAGAGAAGAAAACGCAAGCTTCCTCCTCCACAGCAATAAGCTGGAGAGTGTAAGGTGGCGCTAGGAACCCATTTTTCTAATGATGGTAATAGTTAGAAAAAAAAATTGAGATGCACAGACTGACATAATAGGTATACAGTGCGAACCGTGATGTATCAATCCTTCCTCCTCTTTTCCTATCTACAACGACGATGCAGACCAATAAAGTGCCATCTAGTAACAAAGGTAAATGTCAAAAAAAAATGTGATTTACCGTTCAACGTTTCACATAACGTAGTTTTGTTCAACGTCGATCTTCTGAACATGATTCTTCTGCTTCTGTTTCTGCCCGAACTTCATACTTTGGGTCAGACATGCAAAATATTGCGTAAAGAAGAACTCTCAATGATCTTGCGCCGTTTCAACACCATCCTCGATCCTTTCATTGCACAGTTCTACTGGGAATTTTACCAGACCCTTCAACACATGAAAGCGATCATTGTAGGCTCTTGTGCTCTAGACATGATACTGGGTACAAGAAATACTCCGCCAAGAGACCTCAATATTGTGGTTCCACATGGATCTCTATCACTCATGGAGACGTTCATCAGAGATGTCCTATCGTATCACTCAATTGCAACCGTATGCCATCCTTCACTATCATTCGTTGTTCATGACTTTTGCAAATACGGACGTCAGGGGAAGGTCATCACCATAACTGAACCTAAACGTCTTATGCACCCCCTGCATGTTGTATTGAACGGTCCATCAACAGCGGACATGACGTTTATCACCGCTGGTGGTGCTGTGTCATTTTATCCAGAATTGACGAGGAACTACCACACGGTAAAAACAGTGAGCGGGGAAGGCATTGGGACCGGTCAGAAGCTGGGCAGTATTGGAAAAGATAGATTTGATGTCCATCCCGACATATCCTTCCTCAATCATTCTTGCCACGAATTATGTCCTAGTCTCTGGCGTCACTTATCAAACCACAAAGAGTTTATCACCGTCGACTGGGACCGGCGCTTCTCAGCAAAATCCATACTGTACGACACCGACATCGAATGGCATCTCAACGACTATTGTTTCAACCCAAAATGCCGTTACAATATTGATGTCGTGATTGGCAACTGTGATATTCCACCAAGAATCATGCCCTACAGCCCAGAGAGCGTCCGACAACAGTCAAAGTATATTGAGGACCACGAACCGGTAAGCATGCAAATCGAATCCGAACATTGTTCTACTAACAAATGAATTACAGCCGTATAAAAAGACGTTCAAAGGCCTGCTATATGCCACGGCATGCACAGAACCTCTTCTCGTTGATATTCCCCTACAAGACGGGGTTGACCAACTCAACACGCTCGACGAACTTGAAGTCAATCATTGGGTACATGAGCGTGACGTCATGGTTTGCACAGCATCGAGAAAACAACACCGAAGGACTTTCGACACATTTCCAAACTCCTCAACTTTGCCAGACGACATCTATACCGTGTTCCTCGAACAAACCAGTGACTATGCGGCACCAAACGCTCTGCTACAGGACATAGCACGTAATGTTAACATGGAAGGCATTATCGAAGGTAATATATTGGTAATCAAGCAACGATGAAATGATCCACTCGACATCCTTGATATGCACGATAAGGATGTCTACCTGACTAATTTTCTCATATGAAGGTGAGTGGCAACATCCAAAACAAAACACCGCTCATAGTACTTTCACAGCTTCATGGACACCTGATTGTCTCAATTGTACTCCCATCACATCTAGCACTTGTCGATTATCACTTCAGATCGCACTCTGTACCCCCTATTATAATATTGAATCACGCATGATCCATCCCTATCCGAGGCCAAACACCAGCCCTAAGTTCAGATCGAATGACATCACAATTGCAGCCTGCCCCTAAAAATCCGCCAATGCTGATAAGTTCTTCCCCCCCTTTTTTTTCGAGTACCACAGACCGCCATCATGACAGACAAACAGCCGACCTCTATATATGATATGCGAGTTTCCAACCAAGTTTACGAACAACTCTACGACTACATTCGTCGCCAGCCCAACCGTGTCTGTCTTGCAGATGCTCTATACGAGCATGATTTCCACTGTGAAATGGACAACCGAGGCAATATATATTTCATCAATAACCACACTAACCAAGACTATGAGATTCTCCTCCCAGCTGAGATTGGATCTTTCGCATGTGGAACCAAACTGCAGGCCATTGGCAGCCACTGGTTAGGAAGGCAAACAGAGGTAAGTCATAACGAATCTCAGACTTAATTGAATGAAGATGCTAATGATCATAGCCAAACTATATCGATGACAACACCCCAGTCAAATGTCCTCTCGCCTGCACTATGGGGCGACAAGCACCAAAACTTGTCAATGATTGCTGGTACAACACAATCGCGGGAATCAACAACATCATCGAGACCGAGAAAGAACGAGACGAAAAAAATCAAGAGGTATGTAACATTGTTACCATACCAACCAGCATCATCACTGAAGACGATCCAGACTTTCATTGTCAAAGACTGTCTCAGTCGCGCGACCTCCGACAACACCAATCCAGACGTCATCATAGTCCACACCCAACAACTATACGACATCCCACAAGAACAACACGAGCAAAAGAAAAACACAGGGAAAGCATCAAGGATGCACAAAATTATCCTCGATCCGGTCGCCTCTACATCCACATCCCAAAAAACGACCATGAAAGCAGAAGACGCCAAAATGTCAGGAGAAACAGAACACACGAAGACGAATACAGGTAACACATTTGTGTCACATTCCCCTAACAATCATATTAAATTCGCCCACAGTCATCAGCACCGAATCAACTCATCCACCAACACTTCTTCCAGACTATGGAGGACCGATCTTTCGTCACCGTCAAGCATCTCTGCGTCAACTCGACATTCGTGACAATACAAACAATCTCATAACGCCTGACAGATGGTACAGCGAACTTCGTCAAGGCACACTTGTCCTCTTTGCAGCCACCATGCACAGCTATGTGCAAAAAGAACCTGGACAGAGATCGAGAAAGGTACAAAACCACACCTACTGAAAACAACACTAACACTACACAACAGACCTGGCAGCTTGTCGCAAAGTCTATCAAGGTGATAGACCGCTCCAACGAGACCATCGAACCTCGTTACAAAGTGGTCTTGCCTACTGCCGAAAAACGGGGAACGGGACCATCAACGGCGCTCGCTGACTTCAAGATTGAGAAAAAGATGTGTTCCAAGTGACTCGAAAAATGACAGCAGCTTGCTTTCTTTGTTCGCCATGGTACTATTAGTATCTTACTCTTGAGCTTATAATCACGTACCGAAAACTGCGCATAGACATTTGAAGGGCATGTTTCGAAACACGAATGTGGCATTGGAAAGAAAAAAAGGGAATAAAAATGAAAAAGGTAGTGGGCACTGCCACGAATGTGGTCTTACACAACTTATCGTTTGTACCGTTTGTATGTCTGTGCTACTGTGTGCTTGTCAAATTTGATCCCAATTATTAATGGGACTCAAAGTACAATTCTAAACTCGCTAAAGCATTCAGTAAAAAATCGGCTAAACGTTTTCTAGCGTCAACAACGATGGAGTCGGCCGGCATTGAGTATCGGAGCTTGAATACCAATGCCTGCTGTTCGCCAACGTGTCTGCCGTTCTGCAAGGCTACAAGCAAATGCTCGAGGTCGCCTCAAGGTGATGGAGCCACCCTCACATCCATCTGCATCCCGTGGAATAGGGAAGGCTCAAGGACGTGGGTCCAATATCCCTCATAACCAGGCCCCTAAGACTACTACACCTAGGATAATCGTCCATTGGACCAGGCCCTCAGATCTCTGTCGCACAGACACACTAGTGCAGCATCTTGTCACTCACCCTTTGGACGCCCACCTAATATTCTATGAGGGTAAAAAAACTGCGACTTCCAGCAATGAGGAGCGTCCTTCTGGAAAGGACAAAGGGGAGATCTATCGCGTCTTGGTCAAACTTATCTTCGAGAACGACTCAGAATATTCAGGTGCATATGCTGAGGACTCAAAGAAGTTTGACATAGCGGTGGGCAACCGCATCGTTTCGTAAGTGGTCTCTATCGCTCATTAACTGCTAATTTAATTCGTAAAAGTCTCAAGAAGTCATTCAAGGAGCAGCTCGATAAATTTAACAAGACCGGCGCTGGTGTCACTCCGCTCGACGAAAATGCGGCTGTTAATCTACACAGTGAGTTTTTTTGCCGTTTTTATTATCATCATTTGATTTATTTGATTTTAAGAACAGGTATTGCTTGAGTTCCCATGGTACGACCAACTCCACCCCTTCCTGTTCTCTAATCCAACATGCGGCGCCAAAATCTTCACCTCCCAACCGGGAGTTGATCACGCCAGGGATTTCTACACCCTCGTTCGTCCATGTGGGGGGGCCGGTCCCTCTACTCACCAAAACGCTCCTGGCGCTCAGCTCCCTCCCACAGACCCTCAGCTCCCTTCCCCAGACCCTCAGCCCCCTTCCCCAGACCCTCAGCTCCCTTCCCCAAGCCCACATGCTGCCAGCGCTCAGCCACGTGCTGCCAGCACTCAGCCATATGCTGCCAGTGCTCAGCCCGATCCCGCAGGTCTCTTGTACCCCCCCCCCCCTTCACGGCACCCCCCCCCCTTCATGGCACCCCCCCCCCCTTCACGGCACCCCCCTCCTCCTCATTACACTGGCACTTGGGGCAGTCCGATCGACGATCCGGATGGCGACCTCGATGCTGACCCTCACGCCGCAGCCGATGATGGTGACGGCCCTTTTTTTGCCCCCCTCGGCAATGTGCTGGATACGCTGGACGATGATTTTGACATGTACGACAACGACGCCAGGCCAGAGTTTAACTCCTCCCGGCGTCATGTTATCAGCCTCGACAGTCCCCCCAAGGTAGTGGGACATAAGCGGCAGTATGCAGCCTCTCCTTCCCCCCCTCCCGTCGACACAAACTCCTTCATTCTCCCGCGGAAGCCACAGACGCCCACATACCACAGCTGCGCAGCGTTTGGTTCTGCCTCGCCTGGCAGCCAAGCACCGCACAGACCTTCATCCTTCGCTTCATCGTCGGGGATATCACGCAGCTGCTCCACCCCCTCATCCACAGCATCCTCATTGCCCCATACGTCGTCCAGCTATCGCATTTCGCCGATGGCATCCCAGACGTCGCTGTCTGCGAAGCCACAGAGCTCTGCTAGGTCGAAGAAGAAGAGGACCTCGGCGGCGGATGTCGAAGATCACCTTAGTGTGATCAACGGCGAGATCCAGAGCATGCATAGTGACATGTCCGAGCGCCGGGAGTCGAGGAACGAACGCTATGCCCTCAAGATGGACTATCAATCCCAGAAGAAGGAATACCAGTGGCGTTGCGAGTCCCGCTCGCATGAAATCCTCCTCTCGGCCACCAATCATCAACGTGAGCAGGAAGCCCAGGATAAGGAGATCCTCCGCATTAAGGCTGCAACTGCCTTGCAGGAGAAGGAGGCTGAGATCTGGTGTCTCAAGATCCAGTATGAGTCCATAAAGCTCCATACCGCGGGTGGAGATATTGCTTGTCCCTCATCCTTGTCACCATCAATTTGATTGTGTTGTTGTTGCACTACTTTTTGTCCTTGTTGTCATATCATTTTTAGCATCTTGTAGTTACTTCACTGCTTGATTTTGATACATACATTTTACATACATTTCTTGAATCTCTTGTAGTAGTACATGTACCTTCTGATTGCCAATGTGATTCTGGTTCTTTCAAGTTACCCTTCCCTATGTTCAGCTCTTGAGTAAGGACTGTCAAACAGTTGATCCATCATCTTCAAACGAGAAGCCTGCCCTGGAGTACCCTCATAAGACCTGTCACCCACAACTTCATCTCCATCAGGATCTTCAATCTCTCGAGCTGCAGATTCTCTGGCCTCTCGTTCAGCCCACCTCTGAGAATGGTGGAATTTTGGATCCTGCTTGCGATGGTGAGCTTCAAATCAGATGATCATGTTGTGCAAGATGATGCAACACATAATCCAATGGACAGCAATCTGAAGCTCTCTTTCTGTGTGAATATTGAGGCGAAGCTCTCGGAGGGACTGAAAGCGCCCCTTGAGGACAGCAAATGCATGCTCAACGCGTACACGAACCTAAATAAAAATAAAAATAAAAATCAGTAACAAAACCATCACAAAAATCACAAAAAATATGAGC